>JAJIZL010019921.1:1146580-1163836 GCA_023969395.1 Amblyomma maculatum | reverse complement strand
GGGGGGGGGGGGGGGGGGCGCCAAGGTGCGTAATAGGGTGGTGCAGGTTGAGCCGTCGCTATTGCATTGACGTGATTGTAGGTTGGTGCCGGTCGAGGCGGGGGAGCTAAAGGAGGGGGGATGCTGCGACGTGCGCGTGAGTCGGTACTGAGCGGGGTGCCGGAGGGCCAGACGTCATAGGTTCGGTGATTGTTGCCAGCTCTTTGATGATGCTGCGGAGACCTGCGTCATTAAATGTTGTGGAAGAGTGATCGCACCCGTGTCGACAGACAGGCTGGAGGGCCTGGAGCTCTTCGCGGATGATGGCTCGAATAAGTGCCCGAAGGTCGAGATCAGCATAGGTCGGGCCAGCAGCGTTGGCGGGCTGCAATCGGGAGGACCGCAGCTGGTCGATGCGTTGGCAGGTCGTAATAATGGAATCAATAGTTGAAGGATTCTGAGCAACTAGGATGTTATACGGCGTAGAATTGATTCCTTTCAAGACGTGGTGTACTCGTTCATGTTCCGCCATGGTGGGACTAATACGCCGGCACAGTGCAAGTATGGCCTCTATGTAAGACGCATATGACTCATCAGGACCTTGACGGCGTGAAGCGAGCTTGGTCTTCGCGATCTCAGTCCGAACTGCCGGGTCGGCGAAGTGCTGTCGGAACTGCTGTCTGAAGGTGGTCCAGTTAGTTGTGTGGGGCTCGCGGTAAATGAACCAAGTCCTGGCGACCTCAATAAGGTAAAAAGAGATGTTGAGAACTTTCAGAGCATCGTCCCACCGGTTGTAGGCACTGCAGCGTTAGTAGGTGTCAAGCCAGTCATTGACGTCTTCATCGCGACGACCAGCGACCAGCGGCTGGTTGCGCTGTCGTGTGGGCACAGTCGGAGGGGGTGGTGCAGTCGAGGTAGAGGGTCCAGCTTGTTCGTGGGTACTGTCGGTAGACATAGCGATAGTGGCAGTTGCCAAACGGCGACCGGAACGTAGCTCCAGCGAGAGGCAGGGCCCAAGGCAGCAAGGGGATCAAATTTCACCTCCACCACTTGTAAAAGAAGGCTAGGTCGAGACGGCGAGGTCGTGACGGCAAGGACAGCGAAGCCTTGTCAAGCGTTTTAATCCGATCACGAACCCAGGCGCGCGCCGGAGCCGGCGCCGCGGGACGATGATGATGGTATGTACAAATGAAAGGAGGTCCACAGAAGGCTCACAATATATATATCAGTATAGCATCTTAGCTATGGGGTGCCTTCCTGCAGCGTGAAACTGATGAAGTTGCGTTGGCAATAATTAGCAAAGTTAATTCATTTTCGATTGCTACGCAGGTGATTGTATGCAGAAATTTGGCTAGTCATGTCAAACTTGCTGCAGTTAAAATACTGTTGAAATAGCATCTGCGTTCATTAATATAATGTATCCAAAGTAAAAAGTGGCTAGAAGTACAAAATCACTCTATAAATAAACCCTCTTTCCATAGAAAGTGTATATCTTACATGTCTTTTATTGTTAGCCTGTTTAATATTATTATTCAATCCTAGCTCTCACAGGAATACTACTATGTGCGATGACCTTCATCTCGTAAGGTAGGTTTATTGTTTTATTCGCTCAGTTCTCCGTTGTACCAGTACTCCTGTGTTTTAAGTAATAGGTAATGCAAAGAGCCTATTCTTTGTTTTTATGGTTGATTACTAGTTTAAGGTATATGTATTAGTGAATCTATGAAAATAATAATCGGCTGCAATGTTTGCCGTAGGGATAATTCTCATCAGGCTAAAGCTACAGCGAATTTGATTCTTAAATTGATAGCATGGCGTTTTTCTCGCATATTATCAATACATGTATAATGCACTTCCTGTAACTGAGTTCAATAAAAAAATATATTACGTAGGGCGAGTACCAATAAATCACGACAGCGTACCTAAACCAATTTGAAGGTAAAGAGTGATCAATCTTCCACGCAAGCCAGCAAAGGAAAGAGCACAAATCAATTTTATTATTGAACTTGACTTGTTCATTATGTTGCTAGGTAAAAACAGTTTTCGGCTGTCATTGCGAAGCACAGTTTTACTTGGTGGACTTTGAATTTCAACTCAGCTTTGTAACATAAAAATAACGGCTTCCATCAGTAGCGGAGTTTAAACTGCTAAGACGATGATAAGTGCCGCCAGTAGTAGCACCGCGAGCGCGGACTACTGACCGAAAGCTTTGGCTGTCGGTTTAGGAGGTCTCTCTCATGTCCTCTTGCTTACAAGTAGTCACATTACGACTTGGTGGACCATACTGGTGAACATTCGGCTAACATCCTAAAGTTTCGAACGTACACTTTCACACCAACTCTCAACACCGATGTTAGCCAGATCCTTTTTGTTTGCCATGGTATTCTCCGGCTGCGGGATCCAGCAGTTTTTGCCGGGACTGATTATTTCGATGTCAAAGATTGACTTGCTTTCTACTAGCTGTTAAGCGGCCACAACCGGTGCTACAACAAGGAGACGAACAAAACGATGTTTTACCTAAGAGACATCAGCAGCCCTCGAAAATTATTTCGAGCCCAATGCGCAATGTTCATTGATTTTGAAACAGCATGTCGCTCGGTCGAAACGTTTGCAGCCAGGCGGGAATTCCGAAATCATAATATAGGTGACCTGACTGTCACATTATTGGAAGATATATAATTATATATATATATATATATATATAGTGGATGTACAGGTAACCATAGCTGTGCATAAAAAGTAAGAAACATTTTATAAGATAGGTGTTAGTCAAGAGACGAGCACCCAAGTATTATCCACTGCTTGATTAGAGGAAAGATTTAGAGACTTTTATTCGGCGCAGTCAGACAGGATACTTAATGTAGAGTACATAAATAACCAACAATTCGCGGATGGTATTGCCTTGCAAAATAATTGCGGGATGAAAAGCAAGAATGATTGATATTTCAGACAACAACCGCAGAGAGGTAGGCCTATAAAAAATAATATTCTGAAAACTAAGAAATTGTTCGAAAGCATCGAGAAGGAAAAAACGTTTACAATATGTAGAAGGACTGGAAGTGGTAAGCGAATATTTACACTTCTGGCAGACTTTAACCCTTGATCCGTGCCACGAAAGAAAAATAACCAGGAGATACGATTGTGATGTAGTGCTTTTGGCACGTTCTAGGAGATTACGACTAGCATCTTACCAGTATCGCTCAAAAGGAACGTATGTAACCGATAAATATGAGGCCTATCATAAAGGGTTAACGTAAGCTGAGTGCACTGAAGGGAGCTATGGGAAGGAAAATGGTAGGTGCAATATTAGGAGAGATAAAGTGGGTTGGAGTGAGTCAGTACAAGGTGATAAAATTTTAGTGTGAATCAAAAATAAATGGTCCTCGGCAGGGCACAGAGTGATGTGAGAGGGCAGCTGGACTCAACCTGGATTCCAAGGTAAAGAAAAAGTAGCCCAGTAGGGGCTTCAGATTTTGAGAGGGATTATTATGGGTGAGGGCTGCATCCTGAAGTGGCTATAATCCGGCTGGTGACGAAGAACATATTGTCAGCCTGTGGTTCAGAAATCACGAAGTAGAATTTACCAGAGTAGGTTTCTGTTAATATCTTCGGGCGCTCTCCCGTCCTTAACAATTCGCGCTGAAGGATGTTCTACACTCGTGTACTTACCTAAAGGATGGATCCTCAATGCATTCCTTACAAGATGTTCCTAGCCTGTCTAGCCGTCAAGACACGTTCATGCCGGAGGCGGGTAGCGTCAAAGTCGTCGAAGTTGGCGCATTGGATATGATTGTCGACCGGAACCCTACCATCATTTCCGATATCATGCCATTTCAGAGCCATGTGAACTCCGAAAGCAGCCCATTTTCGTTCTTCCTCCATCCATGCAGTCTGCTTCCTTGTCCAGTTTGGCTGTATCGGTGGCCAGCAGATCGCTGCTTCACCAGATAAATTTTTGTGCCCGACGTTATTGCACATTTGTCTCCTCACAGCGTCCCGGACTCACAATATACCCTTCAGACTGTGACGCGCGATCAAGTAGCTGAGGTATTTCCACTCATTCATGAGCCTGTAGCAGCGCCACTGTCGTACGCAGATGTCCCTACACGTGTCATCCTCCACGCAGCCAACCACGTTCAGACTCCGGCGACCGATCCATCTCTTTGTGAATCATTGACTCATCGCCGACCATCTGGCTGTTACGTGAATGTGGTGTCCCTGGTCACATTTCACGTTACTGCCACAGCCGCAGGGGGCACCTGCGTATTACAAACGCCCCTACGCGTACTCACCTCCTGGACTCCCGCCACCATTATCCTCTTCCGCCAACCATGATTCCTCTGCTTACTGCCCATCTGCTCGCCGCCCTGCTCCATCACGTCTACCCTGGGCTTCACTACTAAGTCGTTAAGCCAAAGCGCCCCAGGAATAGTTGTCGTAGCTTCCAATCCATGCATTCCATGGCAGCTCTACCAAGTTCAGGCCCCATCTTGTCAAGGCGAATGTACATGAAGCTGTTGGGGAGGGTCTGATTATATTGGCCCTTATAAATACTGGAGCTGCTGTTTCTGCGGTGAGTCAAAAATTGTGGCGTCATCTATGAAAAGTGATGATGCCTTTATTTGACCTTTCGTTTCACACTGCTAATGCGCATTGGGTCTTGCCGCATGCAACATTGTCATTCACAGCTATTATATACCACTGAATTTATCCTTCTCCCCTCGTAGTCACTGACATCATTAGAGGTGAGATTTTCTCTGAAACCATTATGCCATCAACAACGCCCGCGTCAAACTAAAACTTCGGCCCCGCGCCTCTTTGTTGACCGATTTCTTTCATTTTCCCAGCAAGTTGACTGTGGTTATCGAAATCGAGGTTTCTTCATGCTCAGCTATCAACATCTCTGGTCCCTCTCTAAGCACCTGATGCCGCTGCCATTTTCAACCCGTCCAACGGCTCCTGGTCTCGTCACTTCCTCCTTTTACTTCCATGGTGCCTGCTGTTCTATATTGGTGCGGCATAATTTCCGGCGTCGATCTTTTTCTGTGGCCCAGTTCCTTTATCTACTATTAGTGCTTTGGTTATCTGCAGATCGAAAACTTCATCATGCGAGATCATCGCTCTGAGTCCTCTCCTCATGGGAATAGTTCAATTAGCCTGAACATTCCGCCGCTGCTGCAGCCGAAGTCTTTGTCGGTTCTATCGATGCAATATTCGCTCACAACAACGTGCCCAGCTCCTTCACGTGATTGACAACTAACCCTCCGCGTGCAAAATTTCAAAAAAACCAAATGGGTCGACGTCTACTGTTGCCCTGACATTGATACCAATACCTACAAGCCAGTACGTGAAAGCCTATGTAATGTCTCAGTGGCTGCATGAGATATCATTACAAACCAAGTGGATGAAATGCTTCGGCGAGGTGTCGTACAACCATCGAGTAGGTCGTGTGGCTAACCTGTGGTCCTCATAATGAAAAAGGAAAACTGAATATTTTTGTGGCGATTGCCGGCGCCTATCAAAATTACCCCCATCCACTGTCTCGAATTATGCATGCCACTGACTGTTATTAGGACCTGAAAGGTTTTCGTCTGGAGATCTGCACTCAAGATGTTCAGAAGCCCCTGTGGGAGAAGTTGCTTACGCCTAGACGGATTTTGTAACACCCGGCGGCCGCTACGAATTGAACGTATTTCCTACGGAAAATAATGCACCAGTCACTTTAGAGCGCACGATGGATTAGATTTATATAGCGTTAGTGGAAAGATATGTTTGCTGCACATAACATTGTCTTCTGTTCTGATTTTGAGAGCCATCGTCTGTGCTGGGAGTGCCTGTTGAACTGTCCAACCTAACATAGCTCTAATGTAATCCAAAAAAGTTTCGCTTTGGCGCCCGCACGTTTTCAGGTCAGTTCATATCCAAGGACGACGTGCTTCCTTACCCTGCAAAACATCGCGTGACACTGAGTTTCCGAAGCTGTCCTCTATGCACGAACTTCGCAGCTTTCTCGGTCTATGCATATATTTCCGGCGTTTTGTCCGGAATTTCGCAGCTATCATCGCGACTCTGAAAAACATCCGGTGCGGTGATATTGATCTCATCGCTTGGTCAGCTGCCTGCGATGCCGAAGCAAACACTGCCGTTTTCTCATATCGCCTACCTTCTTACGGCGCTTTGAATCATTCAATCAGTTTCATACTGGTGCTAGTGGAGTTGATCTCGCGTTGTCCTTCTCCGCAAACCGGGTATAAACACCGTTTTCCTTGGAGCAGTCAGAGCAGAATGCAATTTCTCAATTAATTAAAAAAAATGGCTTCGCAACATTTAGTCTATCTTAAGATGCTCCCTCGCGTGAATGGGCAATCGTTCGACATCGTCACGGACTAGCATTATCAATGCTAGCTGACCTCATTGAATTATCCTACATGATGGCTTTATCAATGGCCCCCCTCTTCATGCCTGAAGCATAACGAAACCGATGCTTTGTACCGCTCATTCATGCAGTATGTCAGCCCCTTGTCGCGTGTCCATTATTTTTCGCTGACGTTTCTCGTGCACAGCATGCTGGCGAACAGAAAATGATCCCTCATAGCTCCTCTGGTCAGATTTCTCTCTGCCCTCGGCCGCACGTTTTTCTCGGGCTATCAACCGAACGCTGCTGATTTCGACATTCCCGACAGCCTACTAAACCGCTGAAACTACTGTTCGGAAAACCAGAATTCGCTGCCTTGTCTGCCCAGCTTATAAAATGTCCGAATCCTGCACAGTGCACCATGATGACCCAGAGTAAGCTAAATTCGGTGCCTTTAGTCCCCTGTTATGGGCGTAATGGGTTTACCTACGTTTGGCAAGTAGGTCTGTTCGGACGCCCACCACCAACGTCCGAAGATTGCATGCACGGCAGTGGGCCCTATTTGGCTTCTCTCTTGCACTTCCAGACCTTTCGACCACATTGGGATTGACCTCTATGCACCACTTCCATAAACTGCTACCCGCAACAGCTGTACGATGGTAGCCGTCGGTCTCCTGACTCGATTCACCAAGATAGTGGCTTTCCGTGATAATACGAGATCTCATGCTTCGTCTTTCATCTTGCACCACTTCCTTCTGCGCCATTGTGCAATCCGCAGCATGTTCGGAGACCGATGGCAGATACTGATCGAGGAATGTAGGCGCCGGCAGCAGTCTCACCAGGAGCGCTGGGCGCGTTATAGAGCTTTTTACCGATAGCTAAGGAACTGTCTTTTTAATAGGGCCCCTCAGGTCCGGCTCGCTGGTAAGAAACTCCATTACAAAACATACAGATATGATACTATCTTGAACTCGAATAAGTTACACAAAATGACAACTATAGAGCCTGTGACGGATGTAATCTTCATTGAAATGAGTACCATAGACAAAAATGAAGATAAGCTTTCCGGTAGAGTTTTCAAATATGAAGCACCTCGGGTTCCATGGCCCCTAATACCTGAGTGGCATGGCCCATAGACTATTAACATATCTTCTTGACTCCCAAAGCACGTGTCAGCTTCACGTGTCACCTTTACCACAACAATTGTTTTGTAACTGAAATGAATTGAAGACCTCGCACACAGACGATGCACTGACGATGTGAAAATAAAAAAAATTACAAAACGACCAGTTAATGTTCACCAACTTCTGAAAGATGTCAGCTGCCTTCAATAGCAAGGCGGTATAAAACTCGCCAACTCCTCAGACATGAGACGCCTCATTTTCTGCAAAATCTGGAATATTTGAAAAGGGACGGGCATACCTCCTGCAGATATAGGCAGGTTGGCTACCCATGGATTGACGTGTGACCAGATTTGTGACTCAAGATTTGGCATGACGTGGTAGAGCAGGTAGGTACTCGCTGCCCATTGGAGTTCTGCCTGTAGGTCAGCTCAAGATCCAGCCTTCCAAGAACCACCAACAGCGAGTGAGACACGTCGCCCTGTCGACAGGCAACATTTGCCATTTAACGTGGCTAATTAAATGTGTTGAGTGGTATTTCACATAAATAGGGGTTCGACGTTAAGTTTTAAACCGAAAATCACCGGAAAGGCGCGCCGAAAGCATGTTAAGAGGTTCGGTTTAAACCGAAAAAGGTCAGTGCCTTTTCGTGCACACTACGAACTCTCGAAGACGGGAGAGCAATACTAAAGTGTTCAATTCAATAGCACGACGTGGGACAGTGGAATGGTTGGCATAAGCACAATGCTGAGGGTTTTGAAGCATTGTTGATGGTCTCACATATGGGGAAAGAATGGCAGGTGTGCTTCCTGACCCTCATAAACACATCAAGCGGTCCAAGGAGAGGCGCCTGCAGCTCGGTAGGCACTATGAGAGTTGGAGGACAGAACGGAGCATTTGCAGCGCAAGTGCTTCCAGCAAATTGCGAAGATCGAAACACATCAGGTTCTTGCCACGTGAGACTTCTCTGACACAAGCCAAGAGTAGCGCATTTGCTCTTAAGTGATTTGGTTTATCCACAAATTTGATCGTAATGAATAATAATTCAGTTAGTTGTTTGTCCAACTTATGTACTTGTTTTACATATGCGCTGTATAAGGCTATTTTCATCACGAGAAAAGTGTTTCCTTCTAGGAGCTTAGATGTATAATAATATGACCAACTGTACGTAAATAAAAGTGCATTAAACAATATGCAAGCAAAAAGACCAAAATGAACAATACGTCACTTTAACTGTAGACGGAGCATCTTATCTCACCGAAAACGACCGATATTTCTTCAGTAAAACTAACATTGACCGAAAAAAATTGAAAGTTGTGTTTGCAAATAAACACCGAAAAAAGTCAGCCAAAATCATTTAAAATCAAAATCAAAAACTCCAACCCCTATATATAATGTAGTTTCTTTCCACACTATGATATTGAGCATGTATCGGATAACAGAGGAAAAATATAAATCTACGGATCATGACACCAGCAATGTATATGAACAGAAACAGGGATCATTTAGAATTGCAAACATAAATGTCAGCCAATAACTGGTGCGGCGTTGTAACTCCTAATAGAAAGTGTCCCTGAAAACTTTTTTTATACGCCCTTTTGATTGGGCATCACCTGTAAATGTTCAGAAGCTTTCCCCAAGTCATCCTGAAGTGGGGGCCATCCAGCCTATAGGCAGTATCAAGCACGCTAAATGTTTCTTTCTAATACCAACAAAAGGTCGTGCTACTCGCAAGATAGCTCTTTATTTTTATTTACTTTTGTTTGCTTTCTATTTCTATTATTTTCTCAAATACATTTTATAAATTATGGCTCCCTACAGATGAGGCAGGGTATTTTCAATTCGTTCCGCGCTCCAATAGCAGTTAGAGGCCCCAGTTTATGTCATCTCTTCTCATAAACTCTCATCTCGATAGCATGGTAAAATGTATGCGGATACGAGTTGTACGAGTTTCTTTAACTACACAAAATGATGATTATTAGAACGTCACAGCATGGGCGGAGTCATGTTCCGGAAAGATAAGCCTGTTTAAGAAGGGCTAGAGAAGGAAACAAAAGCAGGACAATAAAATAGCTTTCTTGAATGACATAAATTTTACAGCGGTACATTTATGTTCCTTTATATCAGGTAAGGTTAAATATTTTCTAGTTATTCCATTCCATATGGTAGACTTCGCAGGCGCTATGCTCCCAGACCTCTCTTGAGCTCGATTAGAAGGTTATATGTTTGGAATATTAGAATAAATGAAGTGGCGCATATGGCAGAGCATGCAGACGACGATATTTGCTGCAAACCGCGAGGATGCGTTAGAATCAAAACCTTTTGCAATATAGCTAATCATTCAAATTCATCGCCCGTTCTTTTCCATATTTTTTTTTGGTAATGATTATTAGGTTTTTCTTCTCCTAGTTATGGTTTTTACCTCACAAATTAAAATCTCAGCAAGCCCCAGTAGTTAACCATCCGTATCAATGAACCTAATTTGCTCAAATTTCTAATCTCAGTTCTCCAGTATTGAATCTAAAATAAGTGTAATCACTGACCTGTCGTGGCCAATTCCCCTTGTAGGCATGTGCCATATTTATAAAGGCAACAATGATTATACGGGACGTTGATCGGTTGCGAAGATATTACAGAATGCCAGAGCATGGTAGTGTGTTGTATTTTGAATGCAATAAAACCGAAGTGGCTGCAGTATAGTGCTCGCTTGCCTGCGCTATGGGAGATGGTCTGTTCATTCTGGCATTAGCACGAAATCCAGTTGCGGCTGTATATTTATCTGTTGACAGTTCGAGCGGGCATGCTCTGCCGACGCGGGTTGTCAAGAAAATCTGTCCATGTCACTCATAAAATAAGATATGCATTCTCATCTAACCAGGAATTTACAGCTGATGTATAACTAACACTTTGTATTAATCGATGCCTTCATAACTTTTTAGTTTGTTGTCATCATCATGAGCAGGTGGTTCTACAGTAGTTTGTAATGTTTTTTCCCGCTTTTTTTTTTACAAAAGCCTCTTAGTGCATGGCGCTCTGGTGTTAGTTCGGTCTTTAAATATTTTGGCTCGGTATCTTGGATTGAAATAGTGAATAGAAGTGTTTACTTCCTAAAGCTGCTTATACAGACTTTCTCGTGATGCGAAATGATAAAATGGCACTCCTTGTAATTTTTAAATAGGCCGTCTATCCATTTTACCAAGCATAAGATGTTTACGTAATTGCCGTGTATATAAAAAGTACAGATACACAATCCATTTACCATACATTATCAAAATGTAGCCTAGCCTGCTATCAATACCATAGTTGGCCTACCTCGTTTCCAACCTAAAATTAAAAAAAAGCAAACCTCAGCGTTGAAGTGCTTCGGAAAAGAGACAAAAGGGTTAGCTGGTACATGAGTGACATATCTAAACCGCTTCAATGCGTCTCATTTCTTGCAATATGTTTGGGCCCTAAGATTGAAAATTTTACAAATCATTATGCAGCTTAGGCAGATGATTTATTTTTATTGTGCATTATCGCACAGATAATGTCCTCCTTGTCGCACAATTGACAAACAAAAACCCACCCGGCGTTTTTTCCAAGCGCTTCGAAAAAGAAATCTGTGTTGTGTAATTCAACACCAGACTCACTCTGTTTTACAAATCGCGAAACAAAATGAGGGAGTGCCGACACTAAATAAACGGAAAAAGGATAAACGTCATCGCAACTATCGACAACCTTTCCCCCTCTTACACTTTGCTCCTCATCGCAACGTATTGAATTTCTGGAAGCAGATAAACTAGACATGTCATTGAGGCTCGACAACCATAAGATTTACTCTGCTGACAGCATAAGCTTCGATATGCCGGGATAACTTCATTGGACAGTCTGGTTATGCATGCCCAGTGTCTGGATAGTACGAAAGTATAAGCTATGATATAGCCATATCAACTCGGGAAGGAAAGACGACGAGTGCATGACCACGGATAAAAGGGGAAAGTTGAAGTGAACATAAGGGGTAGCTGGCAAGCCAGTCGGCGAAACTGCTAAGGTGCGTAGTCTCTGCAAAACGTGTGAAGCGCATGGCCTCTGCTTTTGAACCATTTCGGGCGGCTTTGTATCGCTCTTGTAGTGTTCCGAATCTGTGGACGATAAGATTTGTTGTTCTACCCTTGCCAATGGAAATTTCTCTCATTTTAAATTAGCACCACTATACGGCTCAGAAGCAGACCCCCGGGGCTCTACACCTTTGACAAAGGCTATACGTACTCATCGCAATATAGAGTTAAATGCATAGTGGTCAAGTAGCCGGCGATATGCGCCGATACCAATTAAGCTGCTGCGTACTCACAAATGACTACCGCAAAACTTGCCAACGCAGTTCACGGCACTGTAGTCATTTCTTGGCGATAGCCGGTAGTTCGGGTTGAGAAACATAGCTCACCTAAAAGGAATTGCCCACGAGCATCGACACAAGTAGTAAGGCAAGGAAAGCTTCCGATTCGCAGAAATTGCACTGCACGGATGAAGTATTTATGATCGATGGTGAGATTACGATGTGGCGATTATTGGCACTTCAATAAGATATCCGCCCACCTAACTTTCTCTGATATGCTTTCCTTCCCTTGCAATGCAGTCCATTACCCTAAGCGACCACTACATGCCCAGCCCATGCAATTTCTTCGTAATTTACACTAGAATGTAATTAACAAGAGTAATGTCTCTGCCCTTCTCTGCGCGCTTCCTATCTCTAAACATGAGCTAATTCCCACATCAAAACAGACTTGACGTCTGCTAACCGGAATACGACGTTTGTTTCGACATATCACAGTAAAAAAGTGCTAATAATACTCTAAATCCATCAGAAACAACCATGAGTGTTAATTATTTAAAAGAAAATGAAATTAAGATAAAAGAGGGCGAGAAGGAGAAAGGTAAATTACAATTGTAGACACGTCTGTGGTGACGCTACCTTTGCGACGTTACCATAGTGACCACAGGCGGCACTGTCACTACATATCTAGCAACCGCGTGCCTCCAAGGCATGTCCCTAGCTACGGTTATTTCATGGACTGACGGTGGCGCAGCATGTTTGGGCGCATTGGGAGAGAAGGGAGTTAGTTTAATAGATGCGAACGGCAATATTTAGACCGAGCTATCGCGTCGAAAAAGCAGAGGCGAGGTGAATTCGTTTCGAAGCAGGCGGCCAGCACGCCGCCATGCTGTCAACGCATCTCCCAACGTACGCTGCAACGGGCGCGTACGACGAGATTTGATGCGTGCGTGCACCCGCAAGATAGACCGGGTTATGTACGGGTCTCCGCATGTGCATTCGTTACCGGTATCGACGCTGCGTACGCCCCACTAAATGTGTCTACTATCTCTCCAATTTCTTGCCGAGCCAACAAAGCACTACTTATTTCCGGTTTCGTGAAAAACCGATAGTAATTCTCCTAGTCTAGCGTGAGATGGTAGTAAAAATGACAACGATGACGCCGCTAGTGATAATGGTAATGACAATATTAGAAATGGTAATAGTAATGCAGGTACTGAAAAGAATCCTTCAAAGCGACTTTCGTAATTTCCGCTCATAAGGACTTAAGCGCCGTCCTGTAATATTTAAACTATAGAGTAAAATCACAATATCTTACAGATTCTATAGTTAAAATACTAAAGTATTATTGCTTCACCGTGATTTCTTTGCTGTGATATTCGGTTAAAAAGTAGCACCTTTATTACACATACATTACGTATGTGTGAATCACGAATGCAGAAAAGAAGTATGTTACCTCATGATTAAAACAATGCATGAAACCAGTAACCACTAGTATCTGTGCTTCAGCATAAATCTCAATAAAAAATGTTGAAGATATATGCATGAAAATATTTTAAATGAGGTGCGTACTGGCAGAACGCAAAGAACGAGAATACCGTAATGTAGACGGTGAACTAAAGTTGTGGAAAAACACCCGTCAGCTTACTGTATTAACGTTCTTCTTTAGCAATGTCTAGATTAGCCTGTAGAACAAATTTGTCCGCTAGCATCGCATAAAGACACGAAGTTGAAAGCCCTAATTAGGCGACAATAAAATTGGGTTCCGTTTTTCTTTGTCACACATATGCCTTGATTTGAAATGAAGTTTATTACCACCGCATGCTTCAGAACCGCGGCGTCACTTTATTTACACGCGAACCACACCTGCTACTTGTAAGGTGGCGCCTCTTTGGGGGAAGGGCGCCCCAAAATTATTAAGTAATGCTAATCTGGGACGCATCCAAATAAATGCATAGAAACCGTGACCCAACTCTACAGCGCGGAGACATTTAGTCGTAGGCTCTTCGGCAGTATGCACACTGGCTCTTGACTGTACACTCAGAGGTTAAGATCATCTCATAAATATAAAGGAAGAACAGTTATATGCAGTCGGCGTATTACAGAGAAATATAAGGGCTTCAAATATATATAGATCGCTGGATTTTGCTTCAGCGTTGTACGAAATAAAAGCAGCTTACTTACTGACCATGACCTCAGGATATCGGTCTTCAAGCTTGCACTCCCATTTCTCACATGGCCTTTCCATTAGCACAGGAACTCCTTTCTTAACCTCGTATCCACGGAACCAGCACTCACCTTCCAAGGAAAGAAAACTTTATTATTTAATAACCTTATTACCTTCCTATTAAGTGCTAGCTCAACACAAGTTGCATTAGACTACTTAAGGTGCACCTTTGGACCGGAAATATTACTGCAAAATTAGAAGTGTAGAAAAATACTCACGTAGTAGAAATAACGAGCGTAGCATTCTCATTGCAGGTATTAAAGCAGGGTCATCCCTTTGAACATGCTTTTTTATCCAGATCAGTTCAATGTCTCATTTATCTATCTACGCAATCCCTATGAGTACGATAGCACCGGATTTTTGAAGACTGCTAAATCTATCTTTCTCCACAGGAAAGACCATGCCGAACAACTAATTCGATAAATCCGAGCAGTTTACTATTCGCTCATTGCAAGTGTATCTTGTGATTTCAATAAACCAAGCATATGGGCAGGATTTCGAAAATGCTTATTTACACTATCACGTTAGTGGCACAACTGCTCGATATATATTCAACCTTACACATAGCATACATTGAATAAGAGGAAGCGTTTGCTTAAGTCTACCCTCAACAATCATGTATGAATTGCTAAACCAGGTTGTAGATGAGCAATATACGATTAGCTTACCCTGCCTTCTGGCTTCACAGATGAAGCATATGGTGTTTCAACCATTGCACGTGCGTTCCTGCCAATTTCCAGCTATACACCTGTCAACGACACCAATTTAGCCCGCCGTAATGACCTGGACAGCCCGCGACCAAGAGCTGACCAGATCTACCGGCAATTCTCTAGTCATCAGCCCAAAGACCCTCGGTCCTACTCCAACAAAAAGCTACATCGTTCCTCAAGCTACATTTAGATATTCGTTGCATCCTACTATGCAAGAGGCCATGTAGAGCCGCTTTTATATCAGCCTATGTCCGTGTGCAACCGTTGTGGTGTCGCCGGTCAAAGTTCCCTTTACTGCAATCGGCGCGCGCTCCATGTGGAAACATCACTAATTGAAAAATGCGGGCAGACAATCGTAGAATGTTTTGTTCATATTGCCTACGCCTTTCGTTTGTCTTCCCAATGCATAGCGTAATTTATCCTTTTCCTGCCAGCATATTAATTTCAGAAAATGTTGACAAATATTACTAATGCTCTAGCTTTTGCAGAGGTGCTTAAAAACTCGGAAGTAGCGATTCCGAATAGTTGAACAACTTACCATTTTGACAATGTAATGATTCCTCGCGCATAAGAGAAAATGTAAGGGTAGCAATTGCTATTTGAGCTCCAAATATCAACAGCCACCTAACCTCTCTCTTCATATTGTTCTTGGTTAAGTCCTGTAGAAATCATAAAAAAGTAAATATCATGGGTCATTTTATAGTACTTTCCACTGCACAGTAAAGCGGACGCATTAGGCGGTAAAGAGAGGAAAAATGTTCACCCCGGATGTTTTGTACTGTATCAAGGAAATGCTCTGCAAAAGCTAGAGCATTAGTAATATTTGTCAACATTTTGACGTACACACCTCGTGCACATGAGCAGAGTGGGTTTGCAACAGCTGCATATGTCAAAACTATTCTGTTTACCATTGTAATTTTTATTGGTTGTTTTGAACAGCCGGGAGTGCGCGGGCTTACCACTTTAGCCTTTTTTAGCGCTCCATATCGCAGAGGTTGGCTTTATCGTATTCATTGCCGCGCAAAATGTAGCCAGATGTATTTGGAATGCGAACAGCTACATGAGCCTAATTCCATATTTTTCTGGCTTTTCTTGTTAGCTATCGGCACGTTGTGTAGGTGTTTCATCGGAGATTTTAAACTCAGGGCTACAATAGGCAGTACACGTTAGCAGTTCGAGTACTGTAGAGTGCACTGTTGCTAGTACCTCCGCCACTGATTTGCTTATTTCTCTTGAGAAAAAGAGCTAGCCCAACAAAGAGCTAAGTGCAATACCAGGCTTGTAGCTTGATGTCTTTGATATTGTCACGGCTATATTGACATTATGCAATTGTGTGGACGCAAATACTCTTGCGCGAAGCATGTTGTTTCGGAGTTTGTCGCATTAGTTATTCTCGTCACAGAGAACTTTTGGAATTACGGGTCTTATGTAGGCTACCATAACGTGGATGGAAGCTACCTTAGAATTTATCATCACGCTCCAAACGAAAATAGAAGCCTTAGCGCACAGCATGGTAATGGTGGTTGCCCTCAATCTTTTTGGACTTTGAAAAGGCGATTTTGTTTTTGGTTTATAAAAGAAAACCTTCTTCATCTCGGACATATTTGGAAATACTATTATATCATGGTGTCTTCTACCGGTGCAATAAGGTATTGACAAATGTTACGTCATTAGCCAGGGCATGCTTACATCTTACTTGGCATGTCTGGGAAAGTGTAAATATATGCAAAGCATGTGTGGGAAACTGAAAACCATTGCAAAGGTGCAATTTATTCCATATACCTATATACATACGGAAAAAAAAACAGTGCGAGTTCCTTGCATAGTTATATTATGAGTTCGTTCTTTTCTTCTTTGCGTATCTTATATCGAGTTAATTTTCCCACTCAACACCTAAATTAAAAGGCGCAGCCTACGGTGCGCTGCCTAAGATTAGACCCCCGGGATTGATAATTCCTCGGCGCTCGATCATTATTGCTCGGAAGTGTGCATGCAATTTGTTGTGCAGAGACCCTGCAGTTCACAAGCGTCTCATAATAAAAAATAAGAGTGCTAACAGTTTCAGTTTAAAACCTACAAGTATCGACGTTTTTGTTGCCATAACGATGCGAAATCGTGGCTCGTAGCCGAGTTCGCAGGCGCCTGTGGCGCGTTTGAGCCAATCTAAACTAACTACAGTTTTCAGCACAATACACGAGAGATTAAAAGACTGCTGCAAAGGACGAGCATATCTGCACACCAGCGAAAGCATGCCCTGGCAATGATTTGGCGTCTGATCTACCCTGCCTTTACTTGCTAATCTAAAACTTGTTGGCATTAACTGCGCTAGTGCGGCTCCCTATATACTTACCGCTTGAGCTTCCTAACTGCCTACCGTATTGGGATACTTGCGTGTACCGCCTGAATATTTTGACAGTTGTAAATGATGGGAATTGCTGAGGTGTAACAAGATCGAATTATGCAGCCTGTTGATTTGAGGCTTGAGCTGCTCATATATCCTTCTTTTGAATACTTGTTTCAAAGAAAGAAAATGAAAATGCCGCCATCAC
>JAJIZL010019921.1:1075217-1139278 GCA_023969395.1 Amblyomma maculatum | reverse complement strand
GGCGGCCTCGGTCACTGATAATTACACGAGGAGGCCCATGACGGAGGACGACAGCGTGAAGAAGAAAGAACGAGACGTCAGCGGCGCTGGCGGAAGGGATGGCGGCAGTTTCACAGTAACGCGTGAGATGATCAACGCACACGATGACCCAGCGATTGCCTTTGGACGAGCGGGGAAACGGGCCTATGAGGTCAACACCCACTTGCTCATATGGTGTGGTCGGTGGTGTCACCGGATGTAAGTGGCCCGGCGGAGAAGTGGTGGGAAGCTTGAACCGCTGGCACTGCACGCAGGAGTTCACGTAACGCTGAGTCGTTCGACGCATATTTGGCCAGTAGAAACGTTCCTTAATGCGCGTAAGAGTCCTGGCAAACCCCAAGTGCCCAGCTGTAACGTCATCGTGCATAGAGTGTAGAACAGAGGAGTAGAGGATACCCGGAACGACTAGCAGAAAGCGTGCACCGCCAGACGAGTAATTTTTTCGATACAGCAAACCATCGCGAATGCAGAAAGGGTTCGCAGGTGCCGGATCATGAGCTTTTTCAAAAAGTGATACCAAGTCTTGATCTTTTCGTTGTTCTCGCTGGAAAGTGGCAAGATCCGGAAATTGTACGGAAACGGCGGCAAGATAGTCGTCAAAGTTGTCATCGCAGAGGGTAGTTGCGAGAGGCAGCCGCGAGAGGCAGTCAGCGTCAGCATGTTGGCGGCCACTTTTGTAAGACACTGTAAAGTTGAACTCCTGAAGGCGTAATGCCCAGCGGGCCAGCCGACCGCAGGGGTCGCGTAGATTCACCAGCCAGCAAAGCGAATGGTGATCGGTGATGACTGTAAAGGAACGTCCATAAAGGTACGAGTGTAACCGCTGTACGCCAAAAACGACGGCAAAGCACTCTTGCTCCGTCACGGTATAGTTGCGTTCAGACTTGCTAAGGGTGGGACTTGCGTAAGCGATAACGTGTTGGTTTCCGTCATACCGTTGTATGAGCACAGCACCCACGCCGATGCCACTTGCGTCAGTGTGGAGTTCAGTGGGAGCTGTCGGGCTGAAATGACGCAGTATGGGCCGCGAGGTAAGAAGAAACTTGAGCTGGCGAAACGCAGAATCACATTCAGGAGTCCATTTGAAAGGAATATCCTTCTGCAAGAGGCGTGTGAGGGGGTAGGCTACTTCAGCAAACTTAGGGATGAAGCGTCGAAAGTAAGAGCAAAGTCCCAGGAAGCTCCTGAGTTCTTTCGCAGACTTGGGCTCTTTGACGCAACTGACAGCTTCAATCTTCTGTGGGTCAGGCCTAACACCGTCTTTGTCAACCAAATGCCCAAGCACAACGATCTGTCGTTCACCGAAGCGGCACTTCTTAGAGTTCAGCACAAGACCTGCTTCCTCCATGCAGTTAAGGACCACAGCTTAACGGCTGTTATGCTCGGCGAAGGTCCTCCCGAAGATCACTACGTCATCTAGGTAACACATGCAAATTTGCCACTTCAGTCCACGCAAAAGAGTGTCCATAAATCTTTCAAAGGTAGCCGGAGCGTTGCATAGGCCGAAAGGCATCACGTTAAATTCATACAACCCATCGGGAGTCACGAATGCCGTCTTCTCCTTGTCTTTCGGATGCATCGGTATCTGCCAATATCCGGACCGTAAATCAACAGATGAAAAGTAGGAAGCTGAATGGAGGCAGTCAATGGCATCATCAACACGTGGGAGCGGGTAAACATCCTTCTTGGTGACAGTATTGAGGCGGCGATAGTCGACACAAGATCGCCAGGTGCCATCTTTCTTTTTCACGAGAATCACAGGGGCGGCCCATGGGCTAGATGATTCCTGAATGATTCCTCTTTGCATCATATCACGGACCTGTTCGTCAATTATCTTACGTGCTGAAGGTGAAACACGGTATGGTGTCTGTCTAATCGGGTGTGCAGATCCAGTGTCGATCATGTGATGGGTGCGGGAAAGCGGAATCGGTGGTGGCTGACCTCGAGCAAAGTCGAACATGTCCGCATGTTTCATAAGAACCTCCATCAATATTCGGCGATCGTTGGTGGGTAGCGATTGATTTATGATGGACTGAAACCGGGAATCAGCATGATCTGGACGTCTAGTTGAACGAGCAACGCCGTCACTGAACGCGGCGATATGCATAGAAAGGCGTTCTTCAAAGTCGGCGAGTTTCAAGCCACGCGGCAATACGGAAGGTTCATTGGTATGGTTGACAGTCCAAAGCGTGGCACGACCCTCGTTCACTCGAACAACGCTGCGGGGCACCAACACACTCTTTTTAGCACCGGAAAGCGAAGCGGGTTCCACCAGAGCGTCGAAGGCATTGGGAACCGCGCCCGAAGACACAACTGGGACGAAGATGGCGGACATCGCCGGAACGACGGTATCCTCGAAGACAGAAAACACTTGGACAGCCCGCGGCGAGTCTTCTATGAGGGCCGATCGAAGGCTGGGGCTTATTGATATCTCCCCTGTTGAAGTCGAGAGTTGCGCCACACTTCTGTAAAAAGTCAACTCCTAGAATAACGTCGTGCGTAGAGCGAGGGAGCACCGTAAATTCAGTTCTAAACTCGTGTCCAGCCATCGCTACATTTACATAACAAATACCAAGTGGAACCAACGATTCTCCCCCTACACCTCGAAATATGACAGTTCTATCCCAACCAAACATAATTTTGCGGCCGAGACGGTTCTTAAAATCTAAGCTCATCACGGAAACTGCAGCACCCGTATCCACTAAGGCCATAACCCAAACACCATCCACTAACACTTCCAAGCGGTTCTTCAACATAACGACCGGTAGAGGAATTGGCAATATCGATGACCTGGCGACCGCACCTCCATCGGCAGCACACGCTAGTTTCCCGGTGGCGGAGAAGAACGGGGAGAAGGCGATTGTCGAGAGCGGCGGGCAGGAGGAGTCAGGCTGCGATCAGAAACTGGTGAGTCGTTGCGTGGTGGTACGTAACGGTAGGAGCCCGAAGGAGGGGGATAGGTCGGGTCACGGTCTTCTGGACTCACGGTAGAACGGCGATTCCACCATTGGCGCTGGTAGCGTGGTGGCGGGTTCCGGCGGCGGCAGAATCTGGATATGTGGCCAAGCATACCACAGCGGTACCAGACGGGTGGTTCACGAGCACGGTCCAAATAATGGTCCTCGGTAACAGGATCGAAGCGATGAACAAAGTCCAGCCGCTGGGGTTGTTGCGGAGGAGGTGGCGCCCTGTAGTGGGTACGAGCTGGGGGAGCAGGGCCATATGAGTCGTTTGGGTGGTTACGGACGGGAGGAGGAGCGGTAGAACGCCAAGAAGAGCGCTGGATGGGAGCTGCCTGCAGGGAGCAGCTATCGCAGGGGATTGCACTGCGGTTCACATCATGATGGCGGGAGACCTCATCACGGACAATTTGGCGAATCATGTCGGCCAAATGCGGGGGCTCATGTGAATTCTCGTGAGAATCCACGCTTGCAACAGTGGTCACGTTAGGCAGACGGCCGAATTTCGGGGTTATGCGACGCAGCTTTAAAGTTTCGAATGTACGACAGTGCTTGATCACGGCCGTGGGAGAATCCAAGTTTTCTTTTGTAATTAAAAAGTTGTATACGTCCACCGCGATGCCCTTTAAGAGGTGGCCAACTCTGTCTTCGTCGGACATGCTCGGATCCACCGCTTTGCAGAGTTTTAGGACCTCTTCTATGTACATTGTGCATTTTTCACCAGGCCCTTGGGCTCGCTGGAATAAAGTCTGCTCAGCGCATTTCCGTTTTGCCGTGGTATCCCCGAAACAATTCGAATCTCCTCTTGAAAACGCTCCCAGCTCGTTAAGGACGCTTCATGGTTCTCAAACCATGTCAGGGCTGTGGAGTCCAAGAAAAAAACAACATTTGCCAGCATTACAGTGGCATCCCAGCGATCGTACTTGCTCACCCGCCGGTAATTGTGAGCCAGTCGTCCACGTCTTCGCCAGCCTTGCCAGAAAAGGTCCGCGGCTCAAGGTAATGCTGCCATGCGGGTGCCGCTGGACCTGGCTGCCGTGCATCGCCGTCTTGAATCATTGTGGGTGTCAAAGGGGGGAGCCCAGCGAGTCGTCGGCTCGAACGAGGTAGAGAGGTATCCGTGGTGATCTTTCAGCACCTTCCACCACACTGTTAAGGTTTATTTACAGAATGGTTCTGCACCTTAGCCTGATGTGCTAACCAACAGATGGTGAGCTTCCTCTTCTTCCACTTCTATCCCGGAGAGCCTCTTTTTGCACTTTGTTCTCTTCTGTTCGAATGCCTGACAATATGCTCCATCGGAGCGGTGTCAACGGCTCAGCCTAGCCGTATAACAGGATTGCTAATTGAAACCAGGTACCAAGTTGTTTTGCAACAGATACCTACATCTTCGTGCACTTAAACACTGCTTTCAGCATAGTGACAAAAAATAGAGGCCCTTTTGTGTAGAAAGATTCAAGCCGTGCTGTTTTTTATTGAAATGCTGCCTATAGTTCGACAATACCAGTTGTTGGGCGAGTTGGTGTGCACGGAGATCCATAACAACAGCGCGACAGACGGGAAGTGGAAGAAAGGACGACAACACAGCGCTGACTCACAGCCCGTCTGTCGCGCTGTTGTTATGGATCCCTATAGTTGTCACTTTCGGGGCGCTGCAAATGAAGCATGCATGAGCTCTTACATATCGAGCTCAGCAGCGACTAAGATTCTGCCCGATGGCGACTAAGTTATGAAAAATAGTGCTTATCTGCTTATGGAGCCAAGTAAACAAGAATATGGTATGCAGTATTATTGGCTTCTGCACAACGTTGTAGATATAATTTGCTAAGCGCTGCTGCCATGTATGAGAAACTTCCCGAGGTTTTTAAGAAACGGCGGCATGTACTGTGCATCACACACAAAAGCGCATCGATGAGCTAGGTGAGCCTGGTGATAAAGCCAGCGCTAACGGTCGAAGGCCTACAGCGTCAGTGGAATTGGGGGCATCATAAGGCTTGTGGTGGTTCCAGGCAAACGCCACGTTATATGCAGTGTCAGCGAACAGGAAATATTAATCGTGAATATTGTGTCGCACTGTGCGCACTGCTGATGCTTTGGGAACAATGTAAACCAGTGTGCGTAAACTATGCAAACATTGCGGGGCCGAAAGGAGCCGATAACTCCAGCGAGAATATTATGGACCAAGCATACGCCGAGGAAATCGGTCTTTGCGAAAATGACGTGACTGTATTGAATGCCTCTGCTTGTTAATCCTGTGCACACCCACGATGAAGGGTACGCAACGAGCGTGTGCATCGACAGGTTAACGTAGTACGTAGCACGTTACTGTTGGCGACACAGGACGATCAACCGTCGAGGATTTTGCATACTGTGGCTACAGATCGCGAGTTATTTCTGTTTTTTCTCCGCCCAATGCATATTACAGGCTAAAAATATTTTGTCTACTAAACTCATCCCGAGGTACGAAAGGGGCATTGTTTCACTCGTGAAGTTTAACTATGTGTGCTGTCCTGAAGACAGTAGTAAAATAAATGCTCGTTTCTGATCAAAGCGCGCAGTTCCTAGCCAGAGCTGACCAATAAAGTGGTTTAGAAGATGTGTGCCATATATCGCGTAAAAAGTGCTGACCAAGCATTTTCGCTCCATAAGCATGGCAGCCACTGTTTATTAGTTCGTGCCACTGTGGTATAGTGGGTAGGTCTAACATGTTGCATTTAGTCACCACAGCTTAGTATTGTTCTCAATTAGACTAAAAAACAGAAATGGAAATTTACTAGTGCCATTTGGTTATTTGGTTGGTTGGTTGATTGGTTTGTGAGGTTAACGTCCCAAAGCGACTCAAGCTATGAGAAACGCAGTAGTGGGAGACTTGGGAAGTTTCTACCACGTTGGGATCTTTAACGTGCACTGACATCGCACATCACAAGGGCGCCTTGCTTTTCGCTCCCATTGAAAAGCTGCCGCCGAGGCCGGAATTAGATTTTTTATCCTTGGGAACGGTAGTTGAGCACCGCAACCACTGCGGCACTCTAGTGGGGGCTACGGGAAGTCAATGTCATGTTCGTTGCCAAGGGTTGCTCGTGCCAAGGTCGGAATAATTTGCCTTGCGTAGAGCTCTTTAATGAAATAATTATGGGATTATTAGAAAGATCGTCGATTTTATGCAATGAGAAAAACATTAAAGAGAACATCAGTGCAAGGGTAGACTTCTTGCTGCCATTGGGAAGTGCTTAGCCGAGCCCGTTTTCAAGCGAGATAAGGAAAATAAAAAGCGCAGTGGAGATATCAACCTAGAAAGGACGCAGAGATAAGCTAAGCGATAAGAGATAAGCTCAAGCGGGGAGCACGTGTGGCAGGGACAAAGGCCGCCAAACCAGTCTTTGAGTGACGAAAAAAAGGTACACGTCGAGAAAGGAAGGAAACGATCAATTACCATCATTCATAGATGCCAACTTGATAAAACCTGCACTTTTCGAATGTTACGACGAATGGCCCTGGCGCTGCAGAACAGCGCAGAATCAGCTTCGCAATGAGTATATAAAAGTGATGACAAATCTAAAAAACAAGATCAAAGCGCTCCTTGAAGCTCCCATAAGCATTGACGAACTCAGAAATGCAATCGATGGCATAACGGAAGGCAAAACTACGGGAGTGCCCTGCCGGGGTGGCGCAGTGGTTACGTAGCTCGACTACTGTTCCCAAGGGCGCGGGATCGAATCCTGGCATCCGCGGCCGCTTTTAGATGAAGGCGAAAAAAAAGGCGCCCGTGTGCTGTGCGATGTTAGTGCACGTTAAAGAACCCCAATTGGTCGAAATTTCGGAGTCCTTCTTTGCGGCGTCTCTCAGAGTCTGAGTTTCTTTGGAACCTTAAACCCCCCAAACCTAAAACAATGGGATTTGATGGATAATGCGCAGCTTTTTATTACATTCAAGGAGAAGCTTGAAGAAGCTCTACATATACTAATCATTAAAGTGCGCGATGCTGGGGAAAGGCCATCATTAATCAGGAACCTACATATAATGTTGATACCCAAAAATTATCTAAAACCGCTCTAAGTTCATACCGAGTAATTACCCGACTAATGCAGACTGCAAATTATTTAAGAAAGGTCTAGCGAAAAGACTGCAGGGAGGGATACAACGACTTGTAGTACCTCACCAGACTTCTGGAACCCGAAGGCCGACAATAACAACTATTTTTACGTGGCTGAGATTGTAGTTGGATGTTTAAGATGCATGAAGCGGTCTAGTGGCTTGGCTGCAAATGGGCGTAAAAAGCCGTTTGCCGGCGTTGTACACCCAACATGTTTTTCGATTCTACATCATGCGAAAGTTGAAATTGCCCTTTAAAATGAAATTGCAGCATTTTTTCAAAGATTTGTCAGCAAACCTAGTGATAAACAAGGAGCGGATAGATAGCTTCTGGAACTGCAAAATGGCATTCATCCCGGCAAGTTTGTCATTGCTGTTGTGGGTGCCAGCTTGAACTTTGAGACGAGGGGACACAAAAGACACAACACAGGTGAGTGCTTTGTCCATCTGTCTTCTTTGTCTCAAAGTTCAAACTGGCGCCCACAGCCGTTTCAAAGTGACTCAGACGACAACTGTCAGCTGTCAAGGACGTCAAAAGTCTCCCCTGGTGTGCAGATGACACCTTAGCCCTTTTGTTGAAATTTTGCAAGATATAAAGTTACGAGGTTTTAAACAAATATGTGACTTGAGTATTATTTCATACACTGATCACATTGCAGTGTTTTCTACTGACAAAAATATGCTAAGAAAGCTGTCGAGGCGGGCAATGCATATTGTAAGGCACTGAAAATTGTAGTCATCTGGAGCAAGTGTGCTTAGTTTTGACAAGGTACTTGGAAAAGAACGCCAGTTGTTTGCTAAAACGTACTGTGGACTGCTAAACGATAAAGTATATTGAGGTTCATTGGATTATTACCGTGAACAGGGCGAAGTTTGGAAGATATAAAAAAAGAGACTTCGCGAAAAAGCTGTTAAGTGGGTCTGAAAAAAACATTTCCATGTTTTCACGAACTACTGTAGGCAATATGTTCCTCATTGTCAAAATATGTAACAACCTGCAGGTAGCACGTATGGACAGAGCTGATGTGCAGAAATTGGGGGGTGTGTTCCCGGTTTTCACTTGAGCCTGTCTGGGAAGAGACGAGTCACACGAACCTATTTCTAATAAAAGCAAACGCCTGGGGATAGCTCAACCGCTCCTGCGACAAATTGTTTCAAGGCTCCTCTTTTCCGGCACCATGGTGATCCTTTTTTGCGTACAGTTTTGCAAATCACGCTGGGCAATATGTGGCAAAAGAGAAGAAAATCTGCAAGGTTCTTTACATAAAGAGCAATCATTAGGCATTTTACAGGTTCGGTTTTCTATTGACTACTTGGCTGTTATCAATAAAAAGAAGTTGGAAAGCGGTCTTCAAAAGCTTATGTTGCTAGTACCGCTTTATAGCTCTCTTTAGCCTTTGGCTCTGCCAGAGATGTTTGAAAACGATTTAACATGTGCCGGTTAGATTTTCCGTGAAAGCAATTGTCTTCTAGATTCAAAGCGACACTCTCCCCCTAAAGACTTTGGTTTAGGAAAAGTGGTAGTTTTTAGCCTCCTCAGTCGACTACATTTTCTGCCAGAAACCCAAAAAAGAGTGAAGATATATTTTTCAAGTGTGGGAAGGCCTCATTTCAGCGGTATATCTAACAGCGAACGTTAAAAACGACCTAGCTGTCACATCCTACATTACACATTATGTTCCACCCACTATGAAATTATACCTTTCCTTTTGTAGGGAAAGAATGGAGCATACCGTATTTTATTCTTATGCCTCTGATGCTCGATCGATCCGTAACTACTTTGCTGAGAGCACTGCATATATCGCAGATGGGTTTAGATATCAAGAAGGCAAGGCTACTTGGTTTTCCACGTTTGTAACCTGCCCGCTATAAAGCAATTTTAAACAGGTCATAAATCAACGCTGGTTGACAAGCATCTCATAAGCAAAAAATAGTAGGCTTTGCACTCCCCAGACCACGTGAAAAGTATCTTATTTCTCCTTGCCTAGAGTTATTGCCATGTAATTGCGAATGCAGTGAGCTAGAAGATGCTTCACATCCTGCTTCACACTGCTTCACATCCGTCCAGAGGGGCCAGGATAAGCGGCCGCAACCGCACATGGCCCTCCATAGGCCATCTCATGGGATCTCTGAACACGACCAGGCGGCGCAACAAGCGCCCCCAATCAGCACTTAGTGAAGGTTCTGACCTCGAATGCAGTCCTTAGAAGTCTGCTCACACAAAGCCGTTCGCCCACTTTGTCACTGGCGGAGTTCTGTCAAATAAGTGTGCACTACAGTACGACCACCCACAAAGATTTCACATTGCAGTGACTCGCGTGAAATACGTCCGCCGCAAGCCGAAAGACGAAGTGGGTCCCACAGGCGCCGGAACAACCACATGTGCAGTAGGGCCAGAGAAGAGACTCCTGGCACGTGTCGAACAGAGGGAGACAGCGCAGGTACGAGAGCTTCGGAACGCTCGGGACCTTTGCCTCGGCTGGACGCTGCCGCCAATGCCTCTTCAGCTTCCTTAAATGCATGTGGCCGCGGTCGCCCCAGCCTGGCGACCTACACATTTGTGGTGACCCGGAGAACCATGCCTTTACCTCGGCGGCGTCCCAGGACGACATTTTGGCAAGCACAGGCTTTCGACCCACCGCTTCCGACGTTTCGGCCTGTAGGTGTCGACGAGTGGTTCGCTCAACTGGAGGCTGCGATGTACCAGAACTCCATCGCTATGCAACAGTTCAGCACGTTGTCCTCTCCGAAATCTTACCACCCGACCTCCTGTGACGGGTCGAATGCCTTGCTTCGAGTTGCCGTTCATGCGATGAGCTCCGCGCTGTCGTCCTAGCTCACGTTGGCAAAAACTACTGCCTGCTGCGGATCTATGAAGGGAAAGACCCGCTTTCGCCATATCCAGCATCTACACAGGCACCACCACCGCTCTCAACTACGGCTGCAGCATCGGGGCACAGCATGGTGTAGCTATCCCCTGCAGGTCCCCTGCCAGTCCCGCCAAGCGCGTCCGGCCCGGATACTCTCTCGCACGTACCATCTGGCACAGGGAGCGCAGCCTCAGCTGTCCTGTCCATCCTATGCCGTAACTTACACTCCCAATACCTGTGAAAAACTTCGCCATCATTCAAGCACTGGCATGCGAGTCGTGTGAAGCAGCAGCACCGGTCTTCAGCACGTATCTCGATTCCTCGCACAAGCACCCTGCCCATCGTCTGAAATCGCCCTCCACTTCCATGGCGCTTCAGCGGGCTCCGCAGCCACCGCGCTCGAGCACCACGCGCTATGCGACGCAATATCCCTGGTTCGTGTCACAGAGCCCATGGCCACTCCTTTTTCTTTGTTGTACACCTCCCGCTGTTTAAAAGAGGCGCCAAGATGTCATCTTGTGCCCACCGCAAGTGGCGCGTGCGTACATACATCACAGCCCACATCTGCTGTCTTCATGACTAATTTCGCCCTCCCGTGCTGGAAGCCTAGGACTTCCTCACGTTCCCAGGCCAAGACTGGCTCGCCGCAGTGCTTTGCAGCCTCCATTCGGCCAGTTCGTTGAGAGCAAAACGCCTCCCTTTCAGCACCGTTACATGAATAACCGACACCCTTGTAAACAAACCGCAACTAGACGAGTCCGTTCGAATCAGTCTTTGTCAGCTGCCCTTCGCAGCAGGCGGAAGTGACTCAGCATACTAAAGTTTCATATGAAATATAGCCTGATTAATTGCTTTTGATCTTGCATGCACGTAAAGCATCCTAACGTTTCCAGCCACAATGTCAGTTCCGACAAGCAGAAGATTCAAAGTGCTTCCGCACACTCCTCAACAGTCACGCCTCCTCTAGCACTACGTTTTACTCAGCCGCGACCTCCTGAACAGCCATTCATGAAACTTGTTTCCCCCTTGGACTACGACTTGGACACGAGCTTAACATGTACATATGAGTATAGCTTTCTTCCTAGTTTTTTACAGCAGTGCCTTTTGCTTAGAATACGAATTTCTTTTTCTTTTTTTACTTATCGCCTAGGAGAGGGGCCTTATAGCGACTCGCGTGGCATGCGTCCGCCGTACGCCGAAAGACGAAGTGGATCCCAATGCTGCTGGAGCAACCATATGCACTGTAGCGCCACCACTTGCGGTGGCACCTGAGAAGAGGCGACCGGCACGTGCGGAAGAGAAGGAGGCAGCGCCGGGACGAGAGCTTAGGAACGCTCCGGACCTTCGCGTTGGCTATTCAAATAAATGCGAACGTGGTCACCCCGCCTGGTGGCCTCCACAACTTTATCACACTTTAAGATATTAATTGTGTCTTAGAATATTTTGCCCAGCCAAACCGAAGAATTTCAAAAGAGTGCGGCGTATCGTGTGCTAAGACACTATATATATCAGCAAATAATCACGCGCCCGACACTATATGGATGAGCAAATAATCATGCGCTAACACATTATATACATGAGTAACATTCTTTCACGGATGCTTAGCGGTACGCACGTCATGAATAGCAGGTCCCCGCTATTGCACCACGAAGCCCACATATACGATTCTCGTGCTCCGTTCTTGCGCGGCGTCCATACCTTTCACGGCATGGCTCAATTCTTGCTGTCGTACACACATCAGAGTTTACAAATGCCTCATGGTTGTGCTTGGAGTATCTCTGTCACTCTTCATCAGCATCTCCCAGCAGATAAGCACGCACACCCCTGCACACAGATGTGTGTGCCTGCCCGCGCCCGCCGGCGCAACTTGGAAATAGCATTCCATGTGACTTCCCCGCAGCCTGATGATGTATGCAGCCAAGCGAGTGCGCGTCCTCGCATGGATCGTTTAGGTTTGCAAGTACGAGTTCATTTTCGTATGAGACGCTCACCACCCTTGGTATTATCTCTAGATCAAGACGGGCAGTGGACGCCAGCATGGTGCCCATCGCGGCTCTGTCATATTTGTTTACGTAAGTTACAGAGACCGCTGCCCTAACACCGCATTCTCCTAGTAGATGCGTCGCAATTTCTGTCGGCGGTCCCAGCGCGCGCCCCAGAGATTACAAATCGCCGGAGATCTTCTTTCGCTTCCATTTGCTATCATGTTTGGTGCCGCTTTTCCGCTTGAATTCGTTACTTACGTGCCAGGATCAATTTAATCACATTCCGCATATTTAGGCATTACAATCACCTTGTATACAAATAGTTGCATTTCTAAATGTGCTGCTCGCTCCAACTGGCAGGGCGCTGACGCCTTCGACAATCCAAAATAATGCTGGCATTTCTTTCGCTAGGATTTGCGCAGTATTCGCATCGTTTACATCTCCAACCTGCACTCATTCGCAATACACCTACTGGCCCACTCAATCGGGCGAAGGTAGTCTCAGCCTGCTCAGTGCTGCGGTTATGTTAAAAGCAGCATTCACGTAAATAATTTTAATATCGTTTCTATTAAAAACGAGAATTAAGATAGAAGCAACAAGTTTAAAAAACATCCAAATAGATCTTACGCAAAGTACCACGTAAACACGGACAATAGTAATTGGTTCACACAAAAAAATAAAATTGCAGTATCTGTCGCTCGTGTTCCATGGACACCTTAACCACGCCGTAAGATAAAGGAACGATTTGAATGACAGACAAAAGAGGAAAAGAGGAGCCGTAATAGAGGTCTGCAAAGTAAGTTCGACCACCTGGCAATTTTTACCGCGAATTTATCTCGCACAGTACACTGAATCCTCTCCATTTTGCCTCCGTGGAAAGGCAGGCGCCGGCTGTTTGGTTACGACCCGGGTACTCTGACACAGTAGGCTGGCTTCTTAACCACTGCTCCACAGCGGCTGTGCAAACACGAACAATTCGAAATCAAAATAGGGTTCGGTAAAATATCAAACAGATTGGTTTTGAACAGTGCACGAACTCTCAACAGTTTCCGTTCGGGTGAAAACATTAAATACACCACATCTCCAAACCTTCATCCACCACGTGAAATTGAAAAGCGAACGTTTCTTCCACCTCATGTTGTATTCAAGCTGTCCGTGCTGGCACTAAGCCAAAGGAAGACGAAGTGATTTTTGGCCCTGCGCTGACGCCAACGTTGAGGTTATGGAGAAAGGTGTTATTTAGCTTGAACTGTTATGAGACACTAGAGGTTTAATGCCATTCCTAACAATGTCATCAACTTTATTTCGTTCTTCAGAAAAACGTGACATGGGCAGTTGTATTCCATAAAGGGAGCCAGATATACGAGCATTGAGCAAGTCGCACAAAATTGTGGAAATGTATAGCAAATATATGATGATGACAATAACCCTAACGCTTTTTGGTGTAAAAAATTTAGGTGTCAAACGGTAAATTCTATGCACACTGCAGATTCTTCTGTTGAGAAATTTGAAAACCTGAGGGCGGCTGCTGCACACTGAACATCAAGCACCCCTTGTAGGCACAACCAGCCTTCCCTTGATCACCATATATTTACCAGAATTCTATATTTGCTTTAAACGAAAAGAAAATAGCTGTATCTTGTTAACACATCTCGCGGACAAATGTCGCAACGTGAGATTTTCACCATGAGCTTAGTAATGCTTTGGCAACGAAATCATTCCAAGTCAATTTATCTGCGCCTTCATACATCAAATTAAATTCCTTACAAATTTTCTGGCGGTTCACTGAACTACAGCTGGTAAAACAGGAAGGGGTTTTAGGATCATTGCTAGGGATCAGTGAGAGTTCAGGTGTTGATGAGTATGCAAGCTGCATACGCTATTAGCCCTTCTTAGGGTTGTCACCGTTTTATTCTTAGTGAGGAGAGAATATGATCACGTCGGAGATATCCGCTACACTTCCTCACTAATAATTTGCCGATTATATCCTGTGAAATGCGTTTGACTTAACATAAGGGGTTAACAACTCCTGACACTTCAAGCTTTAAGCCGTCGAAAATAGTTTTGCGAATATGTAGACAGGTTGCTGAATACTGTGCTACAAGGTACAACTGCAGAATAGTTTGAAAAACGTTCTCAGTTAGGCCGTAAAAAATCATGCCTGTGACAACGATCCGAAAGGTGAGAGTATTTTCTTTGTTTTGGTTCTCCATTTTCGGCCACGTTAACCTGATAGGAGTACCAAGGAGATACTCTAGATATTGTAAATACAGAGGCACTATAATTTGCTAGAAAATTCGTAATGCTTTCGCAATACCATAATTATAGTCGTTCATGCCACTCTGTAACTCTATTTTTAAACCAAAACCCTTATAGTAATTGCTTTCATACAATATATTGATGACTGATAATGTGCTTTCTCACGTGTTTATAGCACCATATGGTAGAAAACGACCAGCAATCACAGTTATATCTATAACTATAAGAAAGGATGTAGATATAAAGTAGGTACGATGAACTTGAAGCTCCATCTTTACAACAGGGTCCTAAGGCCGGAGCCATGACAAAGGAGCAATGTAAAATATCCACCACATAAGATATAGCAGTTATAGTGTTACAATAGCTATACAGTTGTATTCACACACAAACTTGTTTTTAGAGTTTATCGTTAAACACCTGAGAACGGTGGTACTAGTGGCGGCGAAGATGGGGCCAGAATTCTTGATGCTCTTGGCAGCGATCATTTGGATTGAAAATCTCAAAACTTACAATGTTAAACAGAATATATTATAGGGAACGTGTTAAATTCAGCAATACGCCTGATATTTTCACAGACATAAATCCCACAACCTCAGCGAGTGATGTCTTTTGTAGTAACTTACAAAGCAAAGGCAGTATTTGCCACATAGTGCATGGAGCTAACTTTGTCTTCATCATACATGACATTTTTTCGCCAAATGTGATAAAAGATGCAGGATGAGATCTACTCAACCAAGGATACGATGCCTACTCACCCGGTTGCAAGTATCTACTTAGTCGATCATAAATTTCGCATCGCGAAACGAAGAGACTAAATCCAGCAAATTGTATACGCAGGCAAAGCAATTTCTCCAATCTTTCCTTAAAATTTTCCTCTCTTCCTTAGCATACATCGAAGATTCATGTCAAAGAAGCATGTTGCCTCTTTTATGGTATTTGTAGCGCCGACTAACTCTGAAAATGCTAAAAAGGCCATTTTATTTTGATTTTGAGTTCCAGGTAATAAATGACACTTGACTTTTGCTACTGTTCGATTATGATCTTATTTCTGTTCTTGCAATAAACAAATAGGTTGCGTATATTTGTGTTCTTGAAAACATCCGATAAATACAGCTGGCATATTGGCTTAACAATACAGACTCGTGCTGAAATCATTCTATCATTGACAGGAACTTAGGTTGCCTAGAAGATTTCTAAGGAACAGATATTCAAGCACGCTCTATGAAAATAATAATTCTGCGACACATATAATAATAAAGTGTTTGCTACAAAGGACGTTTTAAACTTTGTAATAACAAAGCGTTTTACCGCAATTTTAACGACTCGTTAATCCACCCAAAGAGGTGCTACTTCTGCAATCGTATCGCTTCAAACAGATCCGATACTTCATCTAGTGGTGCTCACTGTAATTTCATCACGCTTTCTGTGTTAGTAAGCAGCTGATGCGTTCAAGTACATTCAGACGTGTGCCAAGAATGAAGCGGAGCTCAAAAAGGTTGTACTTAGGGTGTCTCTTGTTGCGAGCTCTTGCACAAGTGGAGATCTCGGCGTTGTCCTGATTTTTGCGCTATTCACATTGTCTTAATGAATTTGTCAAATTTCTCTTTATTCGGCAAAAATGATTTTTGCTTGGCTTTTGAAGTTTAAAGCTCCAAAGAGACTCAGACTGGGAGAAATTCGGTAGTAGAACACTCAAGAAATTTTGACCAACTAGGGTTCTAACTTACACTAACCGACCGCCGTGCTTATGTTCCGTTCCCGCATTTTGCGGTATAGCAGTCGACTACATTAACGACTGCCGGCCAGTGGTGCGGCTATTCGGGAAAAGAAGGCCTCAAAACGCGACTGCACATGCTGTTACTGGCAGGAATTGAAAACTTCAAGGTTTTCGATTCCTGCCTCGAATATTAACGTCGAGTATCGTCGTGAAGTGCAAAAACGTCCACAGATTTTGTCTTCATGAATCTCTGTGTAGGTCAGAAAACCAAACAATAGCGCACATTTGCTAAACAAAGCACTACACACTTATTCTGGTTCCACAAACGTTCCGCTTATAAGTGAAACTTTTAAAAACGTTCCACTTATTAAGCGAAACGTTTTTGAAAGTTCCACTTATAACTGGAACCTATGTGCAACGAGATTAAGAGTGTATCTAATGCCACAGGAACTCATTTCCTTGCAGAGCAATGAGGAAATGCTAAGGCGAAGTAAAAAGAGTCCTGTGCAACGTAAATTATTAAGGGTCATTTTGCGCACACCACAAATGATACAGCTGCTCGGCACAGAACACCAAAGCTAAGACCGTATATGAAAAAGATGAGATGCAGGGAAATATAGAGAAGTGTTTTATTTGAGTTGCCCAAATATTAATAGCTCCCTTTCGAATCAAGGCTAGAAAGCAAGAGAAACAGGAGCCCTGAAGGGACCGGTGCGGCAATAAAATGACGAATGAACCATGCTTTAAAATGGCTTTTGATCTTGTGAATTTTTAAAGTCAAAAATAAGATGTAATGCATTGGCGCTGAAGTACTAACACACTACCTTTAAATTCATTGCAAGCATTGCCGTTCGCGAAGGTCGAATTAGCAGTAAGCAGAGGAGGTTGATATCTGTGAACAGCGCCGAAATTCAAGCTGGCGACAACAACAATTTGCTCACCAGAAAGGAGAGAGCTCAGGGCATTAGAAAAAAAATTATGTACCTCTTTTTGGGCTGATGAGTATCAGAGGGGTGTTCACAAAACAGTTGACGCGCCACCACTCCGTGCTCTCTTGTCAGCACTTAAATACGATAGAATTAGTTTCATCGTATTTAGGCGCCAGCTCTATCCCAGACAGCAACTATCTTGTCGTTATAGCGCACGAACCAGGCGTATTTTGGGTGGTGGTCATCCGTCAACATCCGACAGCTTATAGGCATGTAGGACAATGTGCCCTTTTTATGTTATGAAAATTCATGCGCAGCGCTTGCACAATAAATGACCACCCGTCCTCCGCCGGTTCAAATCGCCAAGGTCAACTATTGCAATTGTTTATAATCTAATAACGCCTCTAATCAAGGTGTAGAGCGAGACTTTGCCGCATTCTTGGACTGGATAGAGATGGTAAATACTATGTGGGTGCGTTGTGACATATGGGCACAGGAGCGGCAGGGCGCTTTTACGTAATGGCACGGAAACCCTAAATTAGTATTGAAGTTAAGGGCGGGGGCATGAGACAAGAGTGAGGTGGCCATAATAAGCATTGGAAGCACTTGCTTAGACATTTATAGTTCGTTTATAATTTGAAGTGTAATGGTGGTTCGCGTATCAACTGAATAGACGAGAAACAAGTGCCACCGCGATACATCTCGCGTCATTATTTTTTTATTTAAAGAATTCTTCAGACCTTAAAATGAGTCCAAGTAGGACGGGCAAAAACTACATCAAAGAAATACAGGCACATTTCGTTGCAGAAAACATGTGTGTAATAACATAATTAAGAACAAGGCAACGCAACTGAGGAAACTATCAACAATCAATGTTTTCAATGGCGTCGATGCTGTTTACAGCCTCAGGCGGGAGCTCATTCCATTGAGTTATTGTTTGAGAAAAAAAAGGGTATATGAAGGTGTTCATTGTAGCGTTGTATGGTTTTAGTGATTCCGTGCGATAATTCCGCGTTTGTCGCTTTATCATCGGCTTAATAACTAATTTGGGCTGATGGAGAGTGTTATTTTGTGGAAGAAACGAAATTGCAATCTGTGAAATTTTTGAGCGTTTACAAAGTCTTATCGTTGTGACACTAGAGTGGTTAGAGAGTCAGTAGAATGATTCTTATTAAATGTGAATCGCAAAATATTTTCGCCGGATCACTTCTAGTGTCTGGATGTTACTTTTTGTGCTGTAAGGATCCGAGACAGTGCATGCGCATTCAAGTTTCGGTCTGATGATGGATGTTTAGGTTATACGTTTTGCACTAGAAGGGTAATCTTTATTCTGTGCCTAAAGGGTCAAAGGTTGTGAAAAAATGAGGCACGTATTTTGTTTACATTCACAAAGATTAGTTATAAATATATTCGTTATAGTAAAACCTATGTATTTGTATTCGCTAACTACCTAAAGCAGATGATTTGAAAAGGCATATGGATATAATAAGTTATTTTCTGTATTACCCTTTGAGGGTTTTTGCCGTACATGTACGGCGGCGGTTTTCCGTCCCGCAAGGTTTTTGCAGTACCGGTATGGTTCAATCCTCCGTTTGAAAGTTCTCGCCCTAATCCGATGCATTCTCACTAGGAGGTGCTGCCACTTCCTAGGGCTTGCAAGAAGCGCTTGTAATTTTTGGCGCTGCCTTCTTGCGCAGATAAATAGATGTAATTCCTAGCTGCAGCCTGGTCTGCGGCAACGCTGCATACTTGATATGCTTGATTTACTTGATTTCTATTTTTACGGTCGCTTCCGTGCAGGGAATAAACAGAATTGATTCCTAGCTGCAGCGTGTGGCCCGGTCTATGGCAAGGCCCTTACATAGTTTCGCGCCCCCCCCCCCCCCCCCGCCACCCCCGTGACCGCAATGGAGGCGCGCAAAACTTGATATTTATCGTTATGGCCACTCCCGGTTCGGGGGTCACAGAAACCGATTTTCGTCTTTATTGGGGCGGCTGTTTGCTTGTTTATCATCGATGCTCACGAGGTATTCCTGCTCTCCCTGTTGTTTCCTGAGGTTCCTGAGTTTTGCACTCTGGAGCAACGTCGAATCCAAAATACAGTTCCTAATATTTTTTACAACGTTTCCTTGAGTTTAGTCATATTGGAACTTTAAAAAACCGCAACAAAGTAAGTTGACCATCTGGCTAAGTTTTTTTTCTAAACAATTCGACCCCCAAAGGATTACTGACTTTCATAATGATTGTTTGGTCATATTTAGGATTCATCTAAAGGACATAAAGGATGCATAAAGGACAAACGAGGCAAGAACCTCACTGAAGCCTCAGAGATCAAGAAGAGGTGGCAGGAATACACAGAAGAACTGTACAAGAAGGAACCGAATGTGCAAACCCAACATAAGACGGTTGTGATTACTGATCTCGAGCCGGGAATCCTGAAGAGTGAAGTAGAATGGGCCTTTGCCAGCCTTGCTAAGAACAAAGCTAGCGGAATTGATGGCATTAAAGCTGAGTTGCTTCAAAACCTGAACCATGACGCTGTTAACATTCTGCATACATTATGTCAGACGATTTGGACAACCTTGCAGTGGCCACAGGATTGGAGGAGGTCAGTTTACATCCCCATTCCCACGAAAGGCAGTGCCACAGATTTTTTCAACTACCGCACGATCGCACTTATTTCGCATGCTAGCAAGGTGATGTTGAAAATCCTCCAAGGTAGGCTGCAGCAGTATGTGGATCGGGAGCTTCCGGACGTGCAAGCTTGGTTTCGCAAGGGCAGAGGAACTAGAGACCAAATTGCCAACCTTCGCTGGATCATGGATAAAATCAAGAGAGTTCCAGAAAACCATCTACTTCTGCTCTATTGATTACGCGAAAGCGTTTGACTGCGTGGGTCACAGCAGATTGTGGCAAGCTGTCCAAGTGATGGGAGTTCCAATTCACCTCATCTGTCCCCTCAGGAACCTGTATGAAGGGCAAGAGTCCACAGTCAGAACTGGGCATGGTCTTACTGATTGGTTTTCGATCGAGAAAGGAGTGAGGCAAGGCTGCATACTGTCGCTCTGCCTATTTAACCTATATGCAGAGTGCATCATGAGGAAGGCCGGTCTAGACGAGTCTTCAGCTGGAGTGAAGATTGCTGGAAAACGTATCAACAACCTTATATATGCTGATGATACCCCTTTAATGGCAGAAAGTGGAGTGGAACTCAAGAGACTTCTGATGCGCGTACAAGAAGAGAGTGAGATGTTTGGGCTTAAACTGAACACTAAAAAGACAGATCATGGCGTCTTGCTCTTTCACGTCCTGGAGCATCAAGGGACAAGAAGTGGAAGCTGTGACAGATTTTCTCTTCTTGGGCTCCAAGATTACCTCGGAAGGAGACTGAAGCCATGAAATTAGGAGACGCCTGCTTCTAGGAGAGATAGCAATGGTTAGCCTTGACTGCCTCGTAAAGAGCAGAGACATTAGTCTGCCAACCAAGATCCGTATTACTCGTGCTATGGTCTTTCCAGTTGTAATGTATGGATGCGAGAGTTGGACTGTGAAAAAGGCTGACCGCCGAAGAATTGACGCGTTTGAATTGTGATGCTGGCGAAGACTCTTGAGAGTTCCTTGGACTCCCAGAAGGTCAAATCAGCCGATATTGTCGACCAGAAACCCTTACTGCTCATTGGAGGGTCAAATTCTAAAGTTAAAGCGCAGCTACTTTGGTCATCTGATGAGAAGAGAGGAGTCGCTGGAGAAAGATTTGATGTTGGGAAAGTTTGAGGGTCGCCGGAGAAGGGGTAGGCAGCGAACGCGATGGTTAGATGGCATCCTCGAGGCACTGCAGATGAAGTTATGTGATGTTAGGAAGATAGGGAGAGACCGGAAAGTGTGGCGTGACATGGTAAATAGGGTCACGAAGAGTCGGACACGACTGAACGACTGAACTGAACTGAAGATTCATCTCGTATTGACTGCACCTTGAGTGAATGTTGGAAGTTTAGAGTAAGAATCAGTTGGTAATGATGAGATTTCATTTCATGAAAAAAAAACCATATTCATCGGCAAAAAGCGTGATTTGTATAGGTACAATATTTAGAACCAAAATATTATTGGTGTAGAGCAAAAACAATTTATATTATTTCTTATTATATATGAGCGAATAATCATGCGCTAAGACACGATATACATGAGCAAGTAATCATGCGATAACACACTCTACGTATTGGAATATTCTTTACCGCACACTTAGTAGCACGCACGTCATGTATAGCAGGTCCCCAATATTGCACCACACAGCCCACGTATACGTTTCTCGTGCTCCGCCCTGCGCGCATTTCGTCCCTTTCATGGCAAGGCTGAGTTGTTACTGTTGTACACACGTCACAGGTAATAAATCCATCGTGCTTGTGTTTGAGGTCTCTCTGCCACTCTTCACCAGCATCTCCCAGCAAAGGAGCACGCACACTCGCGCAGATATATGCGCCAGCCAAACTGTGCCCGCCGGCGCAACTTGGCTCTAGCACTCCAAGCGGCTTCTCCGCAGCCTGGTATCTACTGAGCTAAGCAATTGCGCGTTCTCGCACGCAATTAAAAGGAGTTAAAAATAAATAAAAGGGAGTTTCTGCTCTCATTTATTTATTTTTATTTTTTTTAAGCCTGGCAAAGATTTTGCTCGTCCGGGCTCCCTCTCCTTTTTTTTTCTTTTTCTAAGTTCGAGAGGAGGAATAAAATGGTAAAATGGATTGTCTTGGCATTATCTCGAGATCGAGATCGGCAGCGGACGCCAGCATCGTGCCAATCTCGGCTTTGTAGTCTTTGCTTACGTAAGTTACAGAGACCGCTTACCCAAACACCGCAGTAGCCTAGTAGACGCGTCGCCATTTTTCTCGGCGGTCCCAGCGCGCGGTTGAATTTACAAGCCCCCAGAGATTGCGTTTTGCCGCCATTGACGATAACGCCTGTTGTCGCTTTTTAGCCTGAATCGCTCCACTTAACGTGTCACGTGCCTTTATGATCTCCTACTGTACAACTAGTTGTGTTTCGAACTCTTGCTGCTCGCAGCGACTGGCAGGGCGCTGATGTCTTCAACAATCTTAGAGTGCGCTGGCATTTATAGCGCTAGGATTTCCGCAGTATTCGCATCGTTTACTCCTTCGATTGGCATCTATTCGCAACACACCTACTCACTCACTCCATTGGGCGAAGCTAGTTTCAGCCTGCTCAGTGCTGCGGTTGTGTCGCACGCGGAGTTCAGCATGAATGTAAATATTTTTAATACAGTTTTTATACTGAAAACGCAAAATAGGATAGAGACAAAACACGTACAAGAATAATTGGTTCACAGAAAGGAAAGGTGCAGTAACTGTCGCACGTATTGCATGGACACCTGAACCCCGCCGTAAGAGAAAGGGAGGAAGATGAGAGTGACAGACAAACGAAAAAACAAAAGAAGTCGTACTTGAGTTTTGCAGGTAACTTAGACCACCTGGGGATCTTTAAAGTTAATTGACATCGCACAGTACACAGAAACCTCTCCATTTTGCCTACATCGAAAAGCAGGCGCCGGAGGTTTGATTAAAACCAGGGCACTCCGATACAGTAGTCCGGGTTCCTAACCACTGCTCGACCGCGGGTGTGGAAACACGGACAATCCGGAATCCAAATCGGAGTCGGTAAAATATCAAACATATTGGTTTCAACATTGCACAGTCAACAGTTTCTGCCCGGGTGAAAACATGAAATAGGCACTGTAGAATGTATGTCGTTCGTTCCTTATCGGAAGGTTCTTTAACCCTTCCTGTTACGTAGTTCGGCGTAGAGAAGACCAGGAGGCGTACTTGAAGGTGATGATGGCAGGGCATATATTTTGCAGCATGACATATATATACAGAGAGTAAAACAGGAAGTTCAAATGAAAGAACAAAAAACAACACCGCACTACTTTACTCTTCGACCTGACTAGTTAGAGCCTAAGCAGAACAGCCGCGTGTCATGCCTACGCATGGAGCCCAGCTCAGACTGGACTCAACTCTCTTGGATCACGTCTCATTTTACACCTTCACAAAACAAAGAAATAGGGGCGGTCATTTTTAGAGGCCAGTCCCACACATCAACCGCCCAATAAGGAAATATGCTAGATGGGCACAGCCCTGTGGGTTGGCCTTAGCCTCTAGCCCAGGGCCCCACTAGCAATACAAATTACAACAAAGTATGGTGAAACTCTTTCTCCGGTGAGGGTGTCGAACCCTCTCCTCTCGGGAGGCTTTCTTCCCACTTGTCTCCCGCACACCGCCGCCCCATCGACGCGGCTGCTGCTGGCTAAATCCTTCCCACAGTGCATTGTCCTGCGCCACTCGTGTTTACCACTACGAGCAACGACATGGAAAGGGAAAGATCAACCAGCCGCCATTCTGCAGGCCTGGCGCAGAATTAAAGGGGAGCTTCTGGCTTGCCCGCTCTGAGCACAATACCCGAGTCAACTCCTGAATGCTTCTTCGGGGGCTCTTTTATCGCATCTGCAGACAGGATAAACTTCCTTTCGCACTGCTCAAAGTCGCAGTGTAAAAAAAAAAAAGGCTTAAGGGTCACTTGAGGGCTTACTACCGGCCAGTACGAAGGGTGCCATACATGCGAGCACCCGGCAGCACATTCCTCTACGCATGTTCCCATGAATGACCTTCGGGCTAAAACCGTCCCGCAAATCTGGCGCCGACGGTCCGGTCGGCTCTCCCCACACGCGGCACGCTTGTAGAAGGGGGACCACTTCTACAATACCAGAAGCAAACAGGCGGATGGCGGCGCCATGCAGAGACGCGCACCTGCAAGTTGTTATCCTCGGGCGCGGCCCTACAGGCAGCATCTCTTCACCCCTTCACCTATAACGTGAAATTGAAAAGCGATCGTTCCTTTCACCTCCTCTTTTCATCACGCTATCCGTGATAGTATTATGCCATTGGAAGACGCAGTGGTTTTTTGGTCCGGCTATGACGTCAACGTTGAGGTTATTGAGAAAGAGGTGCCAATGAGTCTGACCAGCTGAGTCACTACTGGGTTAATGTCATCCTTAAAAATGTCATCAACACTGTTTTTTTCTCTTGGAAAACGCGACATAGGCAGTAGTGTTCCAAAAAGGGAGCTAGGTAGCCCCACATAAGAGGATTGTGCAAGCGGTGCGAAAATGTGGAGATGCTTAGCTAATATGTTAAGGGTACAATGACCTACAAGTTTCCTTGGTGCAAATGATTTAGTTGCCAAACTGTATATTCTAGGAACACTGCAGAATCTGCTCTTAAGAAATGCGAAACCCTGAGTGCGGCTGCCGCATACTAAACATCGCGTACCGCTTGTCGAACACAAGGAGCCTTCTCTTGATTGCATCAAAGTTCACCAGGGTTCTATAATTGATTTACAGTAAAAGAAAGGCGCAGTATCTGTCATTAGCTGCATCGCGCTAACACATATCGCTGACGAATGTCGCTACACGAGATTTACACCATGAGCCTTGAAAGGGCTCAGAATTAAAACATTCAAAGGCAACGCATCTGGGCTTTGATACATCAAATTAAATTCCTTGGACATTTTCTGGCGGTTCGCTGAATTACGACTGATGAGAGGGGGAGGGGTTTTTAGGATCATTGCAAAAGATCATCGACAGCTCAGGTGTAGGTGAGTATGCAAGCTGGATACGCAATTACCATTTTCTAAGGTTGTCAATAAGGGCTTCACTTTTGATGAGGAGAAGTTGTGATCACGTCGCAGATATTCATTGCCGTTCTCCGCCAAGAATATGTGGAATGTTTCTTGGTGAATGGTTTTGACCTAACATAAGATGGTAACATGACCTTAACCTTCTAGCTTGTAAGATTCGGAAAATATTTTTGCGAATAGGTACACAGGTTGCGGATTTTTGAGCTATAAGTTAAAACTGCAGATTATTTTAACGACAAATCTCAGTTAAGCCTTAAAAATTATGCCTGTGACATTGACCAGACAGGAGATATTTTCTTTATTATAACTCTCGAGTTCCGGCGATGATAAACCCATAGCCGCATGAAGCAGAAACTCTAAATTTTTCAAATACAGATGCACTGTTTTTTTTTCTAGAAAATTTGAAATGTTTTACAACACTATATTTATAATCTTTTATTCTACTCGAGAATATTACTTATTTTTAAACCAATACCGTTATAGTGCTCGCTTTCCTCATAAGGTATTCATGACTGATGCTGCGCTTTCTCGCGTGTTTAATAGCGTCATACGTTATAAAACGACCAGCCATCACTTTTGTATGTGTAACACTGAAGAAAGAGGTAGGTATAACGTAGTCCCGCCGAACGTGAATCTCAATCCTTACAAGAGGGTCCCACGGCCGGAGCCACGGCAAAGCTATGAACAAGTCCATCGCATACAATATTGCAGTGATAGTGTTATAATAGCTATAAAGCCATATTCGGAAATAGACCATTTTTGAGGTTCTTGTTACAAACCTGAGCTCCTTGGATCTAGTAGCGGAGAAGATGATGGGGCCCGAATGCTTTGTGCTCTTGGAAACCACCACTTCAAATAAAAATATCAAACCTCGCCATAGTAACGAAATGATGTTACAGGTAACGCACTAAATTCCGCATATGCGCACGTTATTTTCACACACCTGAATACGACAATCTTTTGTTAGTAGAGTACAAAGTAAAGGCAGAATTTTCCACAAAGTGCATGGAGCTAAGTTTGTCTCCATACTACATAACGTTTTTTTGCAAATGTAAGGAAATATGCAGGATGAGGTCCACTTACTGCAGGAAACCCCGACTACTCACCCGGCTGCAAATAGCTACTTAGTCGATCACAAAGTTTGTATTGCAAACAATAAAACTAAATCCAGAAAATCTTTACGCAAGCAAAAGCAGATTTCTAACCTTTAACATTTCCTTCTCTTAGAATACTTCGGAGATTGATGTCAAAAAAGCATTTTGCCTCTTTTATGGCGTTTGTAGCGCGACTTGCTCTGCGAATGGCAAATGCCATTTATTTTGATTTTGAGTTCTAGGTATTCAACGACAGATGGGTTATGTTTTTTTTATGTTCTTGATACAGACAGATAGGTTGTGTATATTTGGGTTCTTCAAAAACATGAGATAAATACAGCTGACATATTGACTTAGCTACAGGCTCATGCTGAAATCATTTTATCAATGACTTGAACTTAAGTTGTCTTGAAGATTTCTAAGCGTCACATTCAAGCACGCTGCATGAAGAGGTAAGTGTACGGCACGTACAATGATACAGTGTTTGCGATAAAGCAGGCTTTGACCATTGTAATAACGCTGCTTTTTGCTGCAATTTAGGCGACGAATTAACCACACAAGAGGTCATATCCTAACAATAATATCGCTCCAAACAGATCTGATAATTTAGATCGTGGTGCTCACTTAAATGCCATTATGTATTTTGGGTTAGTAAGCAGCTCATTCGATTCCCGGATCAGGACGAATTTCTCTTCAACTACAAAGTTTCTGAGAAAGCTGTATAGATTTCCTTTGTAGCCGTATAGCTGCGCTACGTTGGATGGAATGAGTAATTACTCCCTTATTACAATTCTACTCCACCTTGGGGGATTCCCCTAAATATTTGACCAACACCATTCCCACTCCGAGTTATAGATCAATTCGCTCTCGCCCTACCGTCTGATCTGCTGACCGTCCTGGTTAGCTCAGTCGGTAGAGCGACTGCCCCGGAAAGGCGGTGGTGCCGGGTTTGATTCCCGGATCAGGACGAATTTTTCTTTAACTACGAAGTTTCTGAGAAAGCTGTATAGCTTTCCTCTGTAGCTGTATGGCTGCGCTTGGGTGGATGCAATGAGTAATTACTCCCTTATTACAATTCTACTCCCCCTTGGGGGATTCCCCTTAATATTTGACCAATGAAATATTATGTGGGACGAGGTCTTACAAAATCATTTAAAGCGTCGCACAACTGCTGCGCAGATACCCGATCGCGTTCTTCAATCGCAGGGCATGCGCGCACAGACAGATGCAAACTTTTTCCATAGTGCTTCACATGTTGCGGCGCCGGTTATTCTGCCTCATATAGCCGAAACGAGCATTCTAAAAGGCTAGAAAACACATGTTTTGAAATCAGGCAAACTATTTACAGCAATCATATATGTCGCACTCACGTGAGAATTCCCCTGAAAGGTGATGCGTATATAAAAAGCTTTTCTCTTAGCGGTTGCTGTCTCATGCCCGTCTGTACTTCCTTTGGTCTTGTCGCGCGCCAGTCGGAGTGACATGTTAGACTGCTCCAACTGCTCTAGCACGCGAGGCAAATGCTCTGAATTTGCGGCTAGATAGGCACTCAATGAACCCTTTTTCGTCTACTTACAAAGGGTGGAGGAAGGGCGTCATCTGCTCGAGCGGACCATCCATGGCGGGGCTTGAGCACGTGATCGCTGCTGATCAATAGGCCGCACCGCGCTAAAGAGAAAGCAGCTGCGGTACTTTCATACTTCCAGTGACTTTAATTTATTTGTGTGCTTTTAGTTTCGAACCGCCCAGCGGTATGGCGTCTCCACGATGCAGGGTTGACACAACTGCCGCCAGCCAAACCTGATAGTGAATAGGGTCTATAGAAAATGTGTTATTGTTGATGTGCCAAATAGTAATAGGTAACTTTCGCATCAAGGCTCGAAAACGAGAAAACGCGAACTCTGGGAGAACTGGTGCAGAAATAGAGATGAATTTAACTATTTCGAAAAATAACTTTTTGGCTTATAAAAATTTAACGTCCCAAATAAGATGCAGTGTAGTGGGGCTGACATATCGGTGAACTACCTTTGAATTCATTACAGGTGTTGCCGCTCACGAATGTCGAATTAGCAGCAAATGTAAGGGGGTTGCTATCTCTGAACAGCTCCGAAATTCTAGATGGGGAGAGAAAAATTTGATCAGAAATAAGGAAAGAGCTAAGGGCTAAGAAACATTTTGTCTCTTTCTGAGCTGACCCGTCTCAGAGGTGTGTTCACAGAACACTCAGCGGGCCGCCATCCCATGCTCTCTTCTGCGGCATTTAATGCGTAGATGTGGTCTCACCGTATGTTGGCGCCAGCTGTGACCCACACAGCGGCCATCATGTCGTTAGCGCGCAAGCACCAGACGTCTTTCACGCGGTTGTCATCTGTCATCATCCGACAGCCTTTGGACTGGTACGACAATGTGCCCGTTTTATGTTTTCGAAGTTCATTCGCAGCGCTTGAACAATAAATGACCACCCGTCATCCACCCATGGAAATCGCGACGGCTGACAATTGTAATCTGTTCTGATCTAATCATACCTCTAGTCAAGGTGCAATACGGGACTTTATTAGACCGCATAAGACGGATCAATGTTACTTGGCTGCGTTGGGGCTTAAGGGCAGGGGAGAGGTGTGGGCGTGTTCGTGAATGGCGCAGAAATATTAAGTAGTATCGAAGTTTTGGGCGGGAACGAGGGGCTAGGTGGGGTGTGGGCATATTGAGTGGGGGAAGCGTTTGCTCGGAAATTTACTGTTTATTTTTAATGTGAAGTATAATAGTAGTTCACATGTCAGCTAAATAGAAAAAAATGCAAGTGCCACCGCGACGCATCTTTCGCTTTTATTATTAATTTATAGAACATTTCACATCCTAAAATTTATCTAAGCAGGAGGTCGAAAAACACATCAAAGCTAAGTGGCACAGTACACAGCACAAAACATGTCATCAGTAAGACATAGTAAGGAACAAGGAAACACAACTCAGAAATTATAAATAATCATTTTCTTCATGGCATCGATGCTGCTTTCAACATCAGGCGGGAGTTCATTATATTGAACTACTGTGCGCGAAAAAAATGAGTTTATGAAAGCCTTCATCCTAGCGCTGTACGGTGTTGGTAATTCCGTCTTAGGATTTCGTGTTATTCGCATTGTGATCTGCTTATGAAATAAATCAGGGCTCATGAAGAAGGTTATTTTGGAAAAAGAAGGGAAATTTCATCCTTTGAACGTTTATTCCTGTTCGCAATGTCTGTAGTGTTGGGCTATAAGAGTAGTTGGAAAGACAGTAGAACGATACCTATTAATGGTGAATCGTAAAGTGTTTCACTGTATCATTCACACTGGCTCGACGTTACGCTTTGTGCAAAGGGTCCAGACGGTGAATTTGTATTCGAGTCTGATGACGGACGTGTAAGCAAAATGTTTGCACTAATCTGTGCCTCAAGAGGCAACGTTTCTGAAAAGATGACGTACTACATATGCTGTTTATATATGTATTGGAGCTAAGAATATTGCTTATAGTAACATCCAGGTATTCTGATTGGCTCACTTTCTCAAGCGGATGATTTGGAAGGTCATACAGAAATGATGGGTTATTTTATTTATTAGTTACTTTCATAAATACTTGTTTTTTTAACTCTTTGTAGCTATCTCGACAACCGATTGCAGTTCACAGTAATAGATGGTTTTCATTCTGACATGGAGGGGGGGGGCGATAATTTCGACCGAAGTTCCTCAAGGTTCAGTATTGTTCCTGTTTTATTCTTGCTTTACATCAATGATATAACGAGGAACTACACAAAAGACGTGATTATGTATGCTGATGACATAAACGCCTTGTTTTTATGAGAAAGCTTATGGCATAAGCAACGAATAGTTAAGTTGACAGAACTGTCAGAATGGCTCAAGTCGAACAGGCTTGAACTATATGTCGAGAGAACCAAATATGTACTGTTCACAACTGAAACAAATCTCTACCAGCCAATTATGATAATGATACTACGATAATGATATCGCAACTAGATGATAATGTCCATCTTGTCTTCGTCGTTAAAAATAGCCGGGTGGCGGATTTCGGTTAAGATCATGGGGCAAGTGGAGTTTGCGTAGCGGGTGATGCGTCCTGGGATGCCATGCTTACTGTGGCAGTCGGTGGGGTGAGCTCGGGGAGATGGCGTCCACTGCGCAAATCCAGGTTTCTGGCGCGGCAATACGAGGAGTTGTAGCAAGGGGATAAAAAGCGCCTCCACCAAGATATTAGGGGGGTAGTTCAGCTTGTGGTTGCAGATAGCGGCGGCGGGAGACAAGGCTTTTACACAACAGGACTTTCCTGCAGGCACCAGCCGACACTGCTCGAACGTCATCGTCGTCTTCGCCAAAAACTACCGAGATTCTTCTTTTTCCTTCTTATGCACATATCAGCGCATGCATTGCCTAACGTAACAATAGATTGCTCGAAATCACCTGGTGTAGCCATGACTATTAGTTAGCTTACAGTCATCCCCATGTACTTTTGCAACTTAAAAGACGTTAAATCCAGTTAATCCAACACATCTAAAGAATAATGCCGCTTCCGAACATTTCAACATCAGCACACCAAGTTGTGGATGATGAGATGCCTCGATCCAAATGCCACGTACCGACAACTCAGTGCCGCGTAGAAAGGTGAAAAAACGTGAAAAAACGAAGTAAACGTCAGAAGGAATAAGATGCAGGAAGTATTTTGAAAGAATCGACGATGTAACGTTTTCTCCGTAAATCATGCAAGATTAACTTCCCGTCGTATAGCTGGCATCGTTTAGGGGAAATATATTTCTCGATTAGCAGCATCTGTGAGTCCTACTATTTGCTTTCCTAACGGTGGCATCTATTGATTTGAGGCAGCTGTTACACGAAATTTGGAGGCTAGTTTTACTCCTTGTTACCTCTATTTGTATATCATATGTTAGCTCAATATCATCATTTTAAGAAACTTACCCTATGTGTATTTGTATTTAACGACCACTGCATACACTCCAGTGTACATTACACACATTATGCTATCATTGCATTGCAGCCTGAACAGAAGGCCGGACAACCAGCGGCAAACGATTGTCAAATACGGCAGCTGTTAAAATTGCACTGGCAGCTCTAGAAACACAATAGTTAATCTCTGTTTTTCTGGGCTATGTTAGACATAGAACTGCGACTAGGAGAGAAACCAGAATATCCTGGTCCGACCTTGCGAATAGCAAGACATGACGGGGTCAATATGTGGGAAACAGCAGACTACTGCATTCGCTGGAAGTGCACATACATGTGCTGCTGCCAGTAGAGGTTATTGCTAACAGAGTCAGGCATCATTACAACTATAAACTTTGACTCGCCTATATTCGAGCATTGGGTGAGACAGAAGACATGTAAAAATAGGCTTTGCAAACATATATTCAACATTGCTCTGATTACTTGTGGTTGGGTCCTAATTTCATTTAAGGATCCTTGCCTTCGGGACCGTAGATAAGAATGTATAAAACAAATTTCAATGATTTGCTCATTAATATAACCTGCATTGATATCCCTAACAGCACCTAGTCACTTGCTTATTCGTGTTCGCATTAAGAAGAATAAAAAATATGCGCTCTCAATCATTGGCGTAGCACTATGAAGGTTAGTTAAAGTGGTTTTACTCTCGTTTTCTAAAATTGCTCTCCAAAGCCATGCAGCGCAGTTCTCACCACAACGCATTCTGAACGCCTCTTTCCTTTCGAGCTGATTGTGACAGAAAGGGAAACAATTATTACACAGATTTGAAAACTCAGCATTGCGGTACGGGCTAGATTGCATGAATAATGAAATTAACCTTGTGAAATGCGTCTCTGCTGCACCCACAATGACGATATTCACATTAAACCTGTGATGGGAGACCGTATGACTTGAGTTATTTTAACGTGTTTCCAATGTCCTCTTATATATTAGCGGCATAATGTTTAACGAAATAAGGGTGCGTAGACAGACGAAACATAAACATGTGGCTTATTACATGGAAGCATTCAACCTACCATCATTACAGCGTTTTTTATTTCGAATCTATTGACCACACCTTGAACGGAACACTACATTCGGCAACCAGATGATAATTTTAATTATGGAGCCTACGAAGATGACTGCACACTTACGCTCGCCGATTGCCCTTACCTTTAGTTATGGCACCAAAATGGTTTGCCTTAGGTTCGAATATATATATATATATATATATATATATATATATATATATATATATATGTATATATACATATCGCGTTATGTTCAGTGGAATGTTCAATTATTCGTTTGTCTTTCTATGCTGTAGCACGTCTCTTATTACCTTCTGGACAGCCATAAGAATCATGTCATGCCATAAATAAGTCAAGGACGTGGTATTGCTTTCGTACTTTGGTTTGCAAAGAACAATTTCAGTCCTAATCTCATGTAGATTCCACTTAACATGTGTAGCAGCTTTGTGAAAGCTATTTAGAAACCGAATTACACAAAATGTGCGCATCTAACCAAACATGCATTTTTCAAGCATTCAAGCATATTTCAAACATTCAAAGTCATACAACACAAAATCTACGCAAGTAATGTTAATCCGGAGCCAATGCGAGTCTCTTTAAGCATTATAAATATGAATAGCAGAATGAATTGCGCTTTACTGGCAGTATGTGCACACCTGGATTCTACTGTAAACAAAAGAGCATAAAGGGGTCAGTTCGATAGATGGTAGCAAAATCTATAAATAGTGATTCTACTGTAAACAAAAGAGCATAAAGGGGTCAGTTCGATAGATGGTAGCAAAATCTATAAATAGTTAACCTTAGCCGTCGTAAACAATTTTTCGCACAAGCCATGATTACTCTGTCGCTCGCTTAATAAGGTCAAAATAATGCATAATTAACTCCATGAGATGACGTTTACGTTATTGTATTTGCGCAATCACACATGTGAGGACACAAATATTTCAAGGCATAAATGAGTGAACATTAGAGAGAAAAATTATATCAACATATACAGACTTCTATTTAGTAAGAGTCAAGGTTTCGTGCTAGAGCAGCCACCATTCTCAATTTACCTTCAGCAAGGTATAACTTCTCAACTCCTACATTGCATTTATTTTCGTATTTCGGGAACTCAAACTTTTGCTTAGAAGACAAGAAATCGTTCTCGTGTTTCAGGATAACGACCAGAAAACTACGCCGAGAGCTATGGCGACAGTCATGTTGCTAGCTGTCATGTTTGCAGTTTCTTTCGTTCATAGTGACCAAGATGTTAAAGTGACGTCACTTCAGTTTATCAATGGTAAGTTATTGAACAACCAACTCCGTATGTTGACTGGAATATCTTTGATTTATTAACGATTTTCTGCGCCTCGTGAAACAAGGCAGTGTTTCAAGCAGGTTATTTCATACGGTTCAAAATAGAGATCTATTAGCTCACCTGTGCACATAAAAGAGATGTCGTTAACTGCAGTCACAATGTACATTCGACTTGCTTGCTTCTATATTTTGGTTTATGCGCTGTAAAACGCCGCTTATTACCTGTGGATAAATCATGCAGTAGTTATGCATTACGAATACTCTTTGTCTGCATCTTACTGTTACAAATGATTAGGCATTCGTCTTTGCGGGAATTAAATAAAACACATTTGATCAAACTATTGGGTTGAAGTAGTCGGTAATCACTGGCTCGAGTAACAAATGTGGGGATTATAGACAGGTATCACTGAATTCTTTGACCTATATCAACGTCCTGCTTCAGGAAAGCTAGATGTTCTCTAAGAAGCCACCTACAATGTTGTCTAAGGACCCCGGGTGAAGTTTGGTAATTAGGGGTTTTTAAAAACCAGTTGATATAAGCACAGTAACCGAATGGCTTGCCCCAATCTCACAGCGCTACCCTTGATTGGGTTGAAAATTGTTCTCTCTTGTTACACAATGAGCACTCAATGCTGATCTATGCTGAAGGGGGCTTGTTGCTCAAATCATGGCATTATTCCCACTAGGAAGCGAGGCATTTCGTGTTCAAACCGCCGAATGCATAGAACCAAATATGGCTTCAATTAATCCAAGCGAAAGTTTTAACAGTGCTTTTTAAATACCTATTGAGCTCGAACAATGGCACGAAAAAATGTCAACGAATGCAATCGCCGAACATGGAAGAAATGTGGCCAGAGATGAACTGGGAAGATGCGAAGATGCTGACAACAGAAAAGAATGCATAAACTCGCCAACACCTTGAGTTCCTTATTATCCAGACAACATCTAACACACTAACCAGGAACGATGGAACTTTGCATCCTATCTATGCCAAACCACTGAAAACAGTTCTAAGTGCTACAAAAACATGGGGCCATCCGCCGTTTGCCTCGTTGTGAACTAGGGGGCCGTAGCGTTCCCTGAACGTCTCTCGTGTTTCGACCTTGGTCAGTGACCATTGAATTTCAATTGAATATTTATTTGTTCTTATTCGACCGCCGCTAGTATGCGGCCTTATTATTGTGATCCTAGTGCATTTATCGATTCTGCATTCCGTATTTTGTCAAGCTCATTGTCGCGAGACGATGCTTTATCATTTTATTTGAGACGCCAGATGCGTCGGGATGCACCTCCATGACCTGCTCGCTGTGTGTCTACAATAATCCATGTCATGCTAGCACCATTGGGGGCTTTATCAGTGAAAATTGAAACTGAGTTTTTAGTTCGACGACCACTGTGCACGATTGTTGCTACCGCCACCACCGAGTTGTTCAGTTCTTTTGCGGGTGCAAGTGAGCCCAATAAAGTGTTGATTCCTGTGAAGACCAACTCCTCATTTCTTACCAAAAGTATTGTCGCCACAACGTGACATCTGTTGAAGGTGCTGAATCCCGACACCGTGACGTAACTCGAAGATGGCACCCGCCAAACAGAAAGTATCTTTGGTTTTCGTCCCCCCCCCCCGTGAGCCCCTATGCCTCCAAGGACGCACAGGCGAGGTTTGGGAAGACTAGCTTGACCTATTCGAAAGTGTGGCAACGTCCAATGCCTGGAATGACGCAACAAAGCTAAGGCATGTCTACTTTTATCTTGTGGGATCTTCCAGTATATGGTTCGAAAATCATGATGTAGCTTTGAAGGATTGGGAGATTTTCAAGAAAGAGTTTTTGACTGCCTTTGCAAGTGTCTTACGGAAATGAAGAGCCAAGGTCGCCTTAAATCAAGACTTTAGCTCACAAACGAGCCCGCCCTAGTTTACGTTGAGTAGATGAAGCGCCCCTTTCTCCGCTCCCACCATAATATGACCGCAGGTGAGTGAGTGATTTTTCTATTGTGAGGCGTTAAAGAGTCTCTTTTTGTCAGGAATCCGCCAAAAACAGTGGAGGAAGATGCAATCTAAGCATCTACCGTCGAGAAAACGTAGGACACCCGGATTCGCCTCTACAAAATACAACTCGAACCGGCTTGCGCAAGTGACTACAGCAACGAATCTGCGAGCGAAGACAGCCTTCGGTACTTTATTCGAGAGATCGTCTGATAGGAACTCCGCCGCTTGCTGCCACCATGTGACCACCCCAAGGTAGCGACCCTCGCAGGCGTCTTCCGTGAAGACGTCCAGCAGACACTGGGTGTTCCTGAAGCGACGGCGCCGACAGCTCTACTGCAGGAAGCAGCAACCATAAACTATATGCAGCTGCATTACGTCGCTCTGCACCCCGACGTGTCCCTTCCAGGCCCTCGACGCTACCGTCCTGTTCCCACAGTTCCACGCTGTTCACCACCGCTCCACACGACAATGTCGTCGACAACCCGACAACATTGGAAGCCGACACCACCGCCCAGCGAAGTAAGAACGGTATGCCCCGGCCGCGACCTGAACAAACGACCGAGCCGACATCGGACATCAAGGCCCACGTGCAATATGAGGACGCAAACAAGCGACCTCGAAGTTGCTGTCAACGGTCGCACTGTGACTGCCTTAGTAGACACCGGAGCTGACTATTCAGTCATCAGCGAACGATTAGCATCCCAGCTTAGGAACGCTACAACCGCTAATCATGGCCCGCTCATTCGTACCACTGGTGGTAACCTCATTACTCCATCAATGCGATTCACTGCAAGATTAAGCGTAAATTGGCGTACCTACCCAACGAGCGTCGTGGTTGTGCACAAGTGTTCGGTCGACATGATTTTGGGCATCGACTCCCCAAATGAACATAGAGTAATCCCATCAAAGACCTCGGATCCAAGCTCACCGAGCTTTTGGCTGACAACGCTGATACTGAAATTTATACCGACGCAAGCAGCGCGGGTATAGATACTGTCCTAGTCCAAAGGAATACTCGAGTAGAAAAAATTATCGCTTACACTTGCAGGGTTCTCTCAAAAGCCGAATCCAATTATTCGACTACCGAGAAGGAATGCCTCACGATAATCTTGGCCGCTTCGAAGTTCTATGCATACCCATACGGTCGAGCATTCAAGGTAGTTAAGCGAACAGCGTGCGTTCTGCTGGCTTGCTAGTTTGAAAGACCCTTCCAGCCGCCTAGCACGATTGAGCTGACGCCTACAAGAATTCGACAGCACTATGGTGTACAAGTTTGGTCGCAAGCATTTTGACGCAGACTGCTTGTCACGGGCACCTCTTTACGCGCTTATGAAGGAAGATGACTAGGATGCTTTCTTAGGACCGGCAACCACCACCAGTGTTTCAGACCGGCAGCTCTCAGACCCTCTGTTGTGAGACTTGGTGGATTAGCTAAATGGGGAGACAACCTCTGCTCTTACGGTCTTCAGGAGTCAGCTGTCGTTCCTCGCATTGTACATCGTCCTTGCGAAGAATTGCGCACCCAGCAGGACCGCATGCCTTCTTTTCGTGCCTACAGAACTCTGAAAGAAGATTTTGCAGGCATTTCACGATGAGCCGACAGCAGGACATATCGGGATGTAACGCACGTTGGATCAAGTGCAAGAGAAATATTACTGGTCGCGGTTACTTGTCGACATCGCCCATTACGTAAAAATATGCCGTGAATGCCAGCGACACAAGACGCCCTCGATCAGACCAGCTGGCCTACTGAACTGCAATACGCCCCCTACCAAACCCTTCCAACAAATTGGCAAAGGTCTGCTCGGCGCCTTGCCAGATTCATCGGCGGGTAACAAGTAAATAATCGTGGCCACCCTTACTAGCTACGCTGAAGCCCAAGCACTGCTTAATGATACCGCAAGGAAAGCAGCTGATTTTTTTGTCGAGCGCATTCTCCTGTGGCATGGCGCTCCCTAAGTGTTTATCACGGATAGGGCAATAGCATTTAAAGCGGAGGTTACGAAAGCTATCTTGAAGTACAGCCAGATAATCCACCGGAGGAAGACCGCCTACTACCCGCAGAAGAAAGAGCTCACAGAACGTCTGAATAAAACGGTAGCGAACATGGTCTCCAAGTGCGTCGACGCTAAACACAAGATCTGGGACGCCATCTCGCCGTACGTGATCTTAACCTATAACACGGCTATCCAGGAGACGAGCAGGGCGTCCGCATTCCAGCTTGCGTACGGCAGGGAGCACAGGTAGACGCTCGATGCAGTACTGTCGCTCGTAACCGAACGAAGAGAACCTGGACGTCGCCGCAGAGGAAGCCCGAAGATTTGCCTGAATGTGCATTAAGAATCAGCAAAGAAGCGACTCCCGACGTGGCTGAGTACAAGCGAGGAGTTCGTCTGGGTTTGGACGCCGATTGGTCGCCACGAACTGAGCGGAAAGCTTTTACTCCGATACTTCGGCTTGTACTAGGTGCTTCGCAGACTTGGACAATTAAACTTCAAGGTCGTTCCCAACGGCACGGCCGCATCTCAGCGGCGCCGAGCGCACCCAAAAGTTGTGTATGTTGTACGCCTTAAGTCATACTATGCGCGCTGAAGCTATTTTACGTTTACTTCCCGATGTTTGGATTAATTGTTGGCTGTTTATTTTGAATCATCGAGGAAATTTTTTAAAAAAAAGGGGAGAAATGCCGCGAACTATTTAAATCTTTATTTGTTCCTATTAGATAGCCGCTGGTAAGGGGCTGTATCATTGTGATTTTAGAGCTCTTATCGATTCTGTATTGGGTGTTTGTTCAAGAATTGTCGCGAGCTGACGCTTTATTATTGTTTTTGTCGCGCAAGATGCATCGGAACGTATCTCAAAGATTCCAGCCGCTCGAGTGGGTTTATACAGTTTCAGTTTATGCTAGTACCGTTTGTGGCTTTACCTAGATCTTTCCTTGCCGCCTTTAAGTTCAGTGCTGGCAAGGGAAACTGGCATTCTTAGTTCGTCGACACCTGGACTCCATTGTTGATATCGCCGCCACCGAATTATTCAGTTCTCTTGCTGGCGCAAGACAGCCCAATAGGGTTGATTCCAGTACAGATTGTCTCCTCATTTGTTACCAAAGGTAGTGTCACCACCACGTGACAATATACACAAAATTTCATTGGTATCCGCACTCATTAAGCACCGGCCGGAATGATTCTTAACTACGTTTAGAAATATTGTTAGAATAACATTTATTTTTATTCCGTTCGTCAGTTCGCCTTTTAATGCAACTTTGAGGATTTTGCGATATTTAAAGCGAAAAGCAAGTTAAGCAGCATTACAGAACAACATTGTGCTGGCAGTTTCCTTTATCACATGACTGCATGGAGTGCTGTTCACTTTCTTCAAGAGCATGCTTTACCATCCCTTGTATTCTTGTACTTTTTGCTATAACGCTGCTTCTTGCTAGCTTTTTGAAGCTTTCGAACGAAATTTTCGAGCACGGTAATGTCATTCACTTTAATGCTCTGTGTTCTAAACATTAAGTAAATACCTTTTTTTACCTTCAAAACGTCCGCAGGTAATGGCCAATAAATGTTGACTTGGTGCGGAGATGTGCCTAGTGCATACCGTGAATTTAGACATGAGTGAGCATTCTAGGATGAGTTATGGTTTTACAATCATAGTGTCTTTTTCCAGGAATTCTTCCATGAGAAAAGTTTTATATCTCACAGATTAATTCACATTCCTAAATATTTCTGTGCATTGGTTTTTCGTCTTTTGAAGGCGCGCTTTTCCATGCGGCGAAACAGTCAACCTAATATGCAATGGGACTGATTCAAGCTGTTTAGGTCAATATGCCCTTTATAAGGGTTTCTGAAGTTCATTTGGTTGAATATGACATACATGGACTAATCAATAATCAAGCAGGGAAAGCTAAAAAGGTTTTTCCAACAATAATTTTACAGATCCAATTGTGTTAGATTTAATTTAGGGCGGTGATATTGCAGCGATAGCTGAATTGTTTAGGATGTCGGTTTTTACAAAAAATGATCAGCAAATGGAAACTCTACAAAGTGTAATCGTGGCCATGCCTGAAATAATGCTTTTTTTTTCATTATGTAAATGTGCATGTTCATGCTTTTAGGGCTTTTTGCCTGTTTTGGTCTTTATAGATTTTGCTGTGTGTCATAACTGAAGCTTAACACGTATTCAGATTATGTAATTATTATTGTACTTCCACTTTCATGACTTGTCGCTGTGGGATCTTTAATCTATAAATGAGAGCTGTGAGTGGAAACCTCCGAAACTGACACAAAGGAAACTATGAGGGTTCTATGTTGTATTGATTGATTTAAAATGATAACTCAAACGTGTATGTTTTTGAGTTAAATGTAGACAAAATACAAACATCGTAGCATAGGTCGAATCAAACCAAACTTCGGTGCCGGTAAACTATATTGCCTGAAAATATGTGGCAGATGTTTGATCATCTATATGGGTGGGTATTTGTGAACTGCGAAATCTCTCCTTCTGGGTCTTCGCGAGTGCCACCCTTTTCCACATCAATGAACCTAAAATCAGCTTTCATGGTGAGAGAGAGAGAGAGGGGGGGGGGGGGGAATCGCGAGGGTCATCGGTTCAATCTATACTGAATTTTGAGTCCATTTGTTTGGCTTCTTTTTATGTATTCAGGATATCAATCAATATTGAGAGTGACCTTCAGCAGGAATATGAAGGTGAGCTTCAATCAAGCAGTAAGAGAAACGAAAAGGAAGAAACATGTAAAAAAGCGCCCCTGAATATTTTCACAATTAGGAGGAAAACAGAGGAAATTAAGATCTTGTTACAAAACAAATACTCAGCTTTAACCGAAATGGGTGAACTAGTGCAGTAGCAAGAGAGGATAATTTATATTGTCACGCTACTGACGACGATGAAGGATTGTGATCGTGTGGCAGTAGAGGAGGAAGAAGCGTTGGTTTCTGGGCGCTAGTAGGCTTCATCGTGTCCCGCTATATCAGCTCTGTAAATAAACACCCCTTCTTATTACACCGTAAAAACTAGGTGGAAGGTGCTCCGTACGATTCCTACCTACAGCGCTGCAAGACCAACTGGAGCTTCGGCGTAGTCGCCGCATCGCTGGACTGCCACCGCTCACGACAATCATGGACCACACCAACTCAAACCGTGCAAGCCGCGACGCTGCAAGCCAGGCTGGCGGCATGCCTGTCCACTACAGCCCTATTCCGTCCCAGCATTAGCAGTAGAAGGTGAGGACATTAAGAAGTGGCTACTTGATTATCAACGAGTTAGTCGGTAAAACAAGTGGGACCCTCTTACAATGCTAAGAAATGTCGTTTTCTTTCTCACTCACAAGGCTATGACCTGGTTTGAGAATAACGAGGACAACTTGACGACTTGGAAACGGTACGCCACCGAGTTAAAACTGCGTTTTGGCGACTTTGTTCTCAGCAAAAAGCGGGCCGAGCAGACCCTTGCTCAAAGAGCTCAATGGCCCGATGAAACCTGCACAAATTACACAGAAGAGATCCTCAAGTTTTGCGAATGTGTCAATTCCAACTTGCCGAGAAGACAGAGTCGGTTACATTTTGAAGGGTATCGCGGCGGACATGTACAACTTCATCGCCAGAGACAACCTTGACACTGTCTCCGATGTCATTAGACACATCCGCGCGTTTCAAGCTTTTAAAACACGTCGTATTACGCCGAAATTTGGCCGGCTGGCCAACGTGCCTACCCTGGCCAGTCTTGATGAACATGCCCAACTAGACCTTCCATCAACTATCCGGAAAATCGTGCGCGAAGAACTTCTAAGGATCAACAAGCTTCCCCTTCATGAATCTGCTGAGGTTGTCCAGAGGGTCTCTAGACGGCCGACATCACCACCACAAGCGATTCAAGTGCAGCCTTTCTCCCAAGCTCCTGAAATTGCAGCTTCTGTTGACTACCCGCCAATGCATTTTGTCAACCCGACTGCGCGATGCTTGAAGCCCCAAGGTATGAAATCCCCTCAAGTGCACCTACATCTTCTATTCGATCTACCAGGATTCCTGTGCAGTATGAGCATTCAGCCAGACCTATGATGTGCCCTGCTGTGCCTGGCTCTTATCCACAAGAGCATTTTCTACTTTCCCCACCGATATGCTACCGCTGCGGCGTCGAAGGGCACATCGCCAGATACTGCCGCAGTAGGTTCCCGCCACGCTATAACCGCCCGGCGCCTCCAGCAGAACCCAACAATCGACAATACAGCCCTGTTTTCCAGCAATCCAATACTCCCGTGGGTATTACCGCAACATTCAGAACCAGAATCTCCGCGACCATTCCCCAGCATCAGATCGAAGTGTTACTCCGCCACCCTCCTCCCGTGCACGTCGTTCTCCATCACCACGGCGGCGCTCCATGCCGCCCCATCAGGAAAATTACCCAGATGGACCAATGGGGGTGAGGCCGCTGGAAATGTGCTGTGTGCCAATATCCCTCCAACTGCAAAGCTCAAAACCAAAATTCTAGTGTTTATAGATGGTATGTGTACATTAGCTTTGGTGGATACGGGTGCGCCTGTGTCTCTGATGAGTAGTCAGTTTAGACGCTTTTTGGGACGCAAAGTGATGTTTGAATAGGACCGTGCTTTAACATTTTGTGGTGTCAGTGGAGAAGTGTTGCGGCCTCTGGGTGTGTGTAGTGCGGAAGTGTCGGTGGGTGGTGCAATTTTTTGAGCCGAACTCGTTGTCTTACCCCACTTTACGCATGACATCATTTTAGGAATGGACTTTTTGAAATCTTGTGACGCTACCGTGGACTGTCGAAGTCAAGAGGTTCATTTTGACGGCTCGTATCTGCCGACACTTTTTTAAAGCGGCAGTAATGAAGAAACTGTCTTTAATATTACCGAAGACCCAGTAGTTAAACCCCTGTCTTTCATGTTCGTCCCCGTGTCCGTTCCACTCCTTGAGCAGGTTTCATTCCAGCCGTGGTGCACCCAGTTCACTCAGCATGCCTGAAGAAGAATGTTAATATTCGTCATTGTATGATCTCCGTGCAGCAGGGTAATACCTCGTTATGAACAATCAATCCATCGTCCGAGCCCGCAGTTTTGCCCACCGGATTGAAGCTTGCGTCCTGTGGATCCGACGAGCCCCACGGTGTTGTTGCTTTGGTCACAGATGCTACGAGTTCCACCTTACCTCCGGCTGCTGATGAAACGTCGATCTGCCACTTGATCAGCGCCGATCTCAGCTCACCTCAACGCCGTACTCTTGTGGATATTCGTCTACCCTTTTCGCCTGTTTGACTTTTCTCAAAAAGATGGACCAACCTCTTTTCATGCACCTCGGACACATCATACCATCGACACTGGTTCGGCTCACCCCATCCGTCAAAAGCCATATCGCATGTCCCCTTCTGAGCGCGAAGTCATTCATGAGCAAGTGGAGGACATGCTACGGAAGAAGGTGATACAGGAGTCATGTAGCCGTTGGGCAGCCCCTGTTATTCTCGTACGCAAGAAAGACCGTTCGTGGCGATTCTGCGTCGATTACCGGCGTCTAAATTCTGTTACGAAAAAGGATATCTATCATCTTCCTTGCATAGACGACGCCCTCGAGTACCTCTTTGGTGCGCCTTAATTTTCTTGTCTTGATCTCAGACCGGGCTACTGGCAAATTCTAATGGACCCTGCGGATAAGAAAAAAACAGCCTTCGTAACGCCAGACGGCCTTTATGAGTTTAATGGTATGCCATTCGGACTGTGCAATGCGCCTGCCACATTTGAACGATTTATGGGCACAGTTTTGCCTGATTTAAAAGGGGACATTTGTCTTTGCTATCTGGATGATGTCGTCATATTTGGGAATTCTTTACAAGAACACAATGACAGTCTAGTACGTCTCTTGAATTGTCTGTACAACGCCGCCCTGATTCTAAACTCGAAAAAGTGCCGCTTTGGACAGCGCCAAGGGCTGGTGCTAGGACACCTTGTCAAATGGTGCTAGTGTAATGCCGGATCCCCAGCAAACTGCCGCTGTTGAGTCTTTTAAACCCCCGCAGACAGTGAAGGAGTTGAGCAGTTTTTTAGGGTTGTGTTTGCATTTTAGACGCTTTATACATTTGCTGACGCTGAATACCAATTGACGTGCCTTCTCCACAAAAACTCTACTTATGACTGGACACCAGACGGCGACGCGTAATTCCGTCAATTGAAGTTTCTTTTAATATCGAAACCCATCCATCATTACTTCGGTCCTACTGCAATGACAGAAGTGCACACAGGCGCTAGTGGAATTGGTCTGGGTGCAGTCCTTATCCAACGGCACGATGAGATAGAGCATGTTATCGCGTACGCAAGTCATACCCTTAGCAAACTGGAGAGAAATACACAGTCACCGAACAGGAATGCCTGGCTGTCGTTTTCGCTGTGCATCGTTTCCGTTCATATTTATATGGACGGTCCTTTACTATCGTAACTGACCATCATCCACTCGGTTGGCTGCGGAACCTTCGAGACCTTCGAAAACAGTTGCACGCAAATTCAGAGCGCAATGTCACAAAAAATAGGATTTGCAATGTTAAAGAGTGAAGGCGTGTCGAATAAATAACAGAACATATCAAGAATAGTTATATTTATTAGCAAGCAATCGGAACCAATCGGCGTAGTTAGGAGAAATAGCGCGACGGCAAAATAACCGATGGTCCCTAACAGAGACTGACTGGATTACTGAGGCAGGTAAGAGTGTCACGGAGCGGCAAAATATTAGGTGTACGAACCAAATTCGGACGTTTTATGGGATCAGTTGAAGGAAACGGTATGATATGGGAGGCTCTTTTTTTCTGCAGTGGAAATATAGTGATAATATTGACCTTCACTAATCCATAGAAAATCGTTACCATTTCATAGTACCAGCAGCATGACCGACGATGGAAAGATTTGGCTGGATGTGCTGTCCTCAGTACCCCGACTCATGATGAACCCGTCAACTTATCGGGCGAGGTGCAATTAGCACAGGGAGATTACGGATGGTGGACTCTGTGCAAAGTATGAAACTTAACGTTTTGAACAGCAACAAGGAACAACACAGCACATTTGCGAAAAGGAGAGGAGACTACTTTTCAACAAGAAATATTGGCCCAAAATAGCACGGCTGCACGAGCTGGCTGGATAAACACATGAGCTCAAGCCTGTCTTCTCATGAAATCTCCGAAGCATGTATACAGCCTGCTTCCTTTTCGAAATCTCAACTAGAGCACACAACCGCTGAGCGATGGGCTCTTAAATAAGTCTTTTGCAAATTTGGTAAAGACGATAAGTGCACATAGAGAGCACAAGCCCTAAAGCAAGCGCAACGATGTTCTCATCATAAGCGGTCTGCCAGAAAGCATCCGAACTTTCGCAGCATCGGGTTCTGCAAGCGAATTTCTACTCAGGGACGTGAAGAGACAAGAGGGCCCTGTGCTTGCAGCCGGACATAGACGGAGCGACCATGCCTTCTCTTTCATTCCCGAATGTTCTTTGAGCATCCAAAGCGGTCCGTTTCCACAGAACCTGGGTTCATATCTACATTGGCGGAGGCGCGGAGTCACAACTGAGAGAAGCGCATTCAGTTTCGCTGCCGTGACGCCGCATATCGCTTTTTCTATTTTCCCCATTATACCCACCACTTCTGATGCAACTCTTGTAAATGAACACTGCAGCACTACGCACAGCGCAATAACAATAACGTTTGGCGTTCTTCCCAGCCCAGACTGAAATTACTGTTGTAAATCTCGTTCGTTCAGTTGTGGAGGGGGGGAGGGGGGGAGAATCATTTTTTTATAGGCTCTCATTTCGGACCCTCTAATAACATATTATTTTACAAAATCTATCTTGCTCGCTGCCTAATGCATGCTTTTGATCTCACCAGTATAAACGTGTTCGCAAGCGAACAACTACACCGATATAGCTTCCGTGGTGCTGAACAGCGCCCCTTGTGCCACACGCTGACTGATTCACTCAACTGCTGTAGGTGCTCCCTAAACTGTATAAAGCTTGCTGTAGTGGGCGATACTGTGCCTTATGCATCACGCAACAAGGTACTTTAAATTATTGCGCGGGGTCGGGGCCGAAGTTTTGTTTTGCCACTTGTTTGATGAACGCATGATTAAAAGTATTCTCCCTTTCTTTGTTCTCGGTGGCTTTGCTGAACTATGTGGCGATCTGCCTTGTTTACACATGGGCGTGCTGGTAGCTGAACCATGTTAAACTGAGAGGCCCTGGCAACAAGGGCTTCACGTTGATTTAATTTTTCGATCCAGATGATCTGGATAAATTACATGACCCTCTTAGATATCCCCGTTAGATGGATACCTCTAACATCAGCCACGTTATACTGTACAAAAAGAATATCTACCACAGTTAACCAGAATGGTATTGCTGTAGGCAGTCCGGTGGTTTAAATGACTCAATAAATTCAATCCCTATGTACTAGCGCTAATTCTTAGCGCACGCACTCATCTGTCACTAAACACTTGGCGGGCCTGTTATGGCACTATGGCCTCGACTTTGCATCTTTCTTTGGCGTATATGACTCCCCCAATCTTTTTCCTTGAGTAGCGTGTTCTGCTTTATTACATTCAATACCTTCTGCGATCATGTGGCAACGACCGGCTTCTTGTATATTTAATTAAATAATGATGCATTGTTACTTGCAGCTTCTATGTAAGCGATCTCATCATCCATTTGTTCAATCTACTGTTTTCTCTCCGATTCTTTGCTTATTGACTGTCAGATTTTGTTTATCTCTCTATTTTACATTTCGTGCCTGCGAGCCTCTGTTTTCACCACTGAATCTTGAAGCTTCAATTTGCCTTCGGTATTCGTCTTTCTATTGCGCGCGTTCAGCGTCAGTACAACAATGAGCCTTCTGTGGACAGATTGGTCTGAGCAGTTCAAGTTCTTTTACGCCTTATGTCTGCTTGTCTACTACATGCCGACACCCGAACCTGCCACTCCAATGTTCTTAACGATGGGCACCAATAACACAATTAATCGTAACAGCCGGAGCAACAGTTATTCCTTCCGCGCCACTAATTTCTATGTTCTGGGACACCCGTTAATTGCTGCCTTCAACCTTAATCTTCTACGAGTCACTAAATACTTCCACAAAGAGATCTGCACCCGAATTAAACGACTGGGATATCATGTTTAGCGCCCAAATCGCTATGGTGGCCGGTGATTGAGGGTTGGACATGCAGAGTCATCTGACTGCCAAATCATTTTCTTGGCTGTGTCGGTAACTATCCGCTTCCCACTTCCTTCAGCACCCAGATGTAAATGAGGTTACCGTATATGTAAAGCCCATGCGGCCATATATTTGATACCAAACAATATAATGCTATGAATACGCAGCAACTAAGCTTAATGAACTTTATGTAGAGTAACAGCAAACAATACAGAAGAGTATAGAAATGACAAGGACCCTTCTATTTCTCCACCATAACTGTCTCAAAACTCAGTGCACTTCCTAGAGCTCACGATACACTTGTCATGATTTACCAAACCTGGAGCCTGCGTGCTTTCACTGTCGAAGCTTGAACTAGAAGCCACAATCGCAGCTCGACGCAGTTCTTCACTGCCGCTGCGTTACATTTAAACTTAGGCATGGGAGACACGTATGGACGGAGCATCATTGCATCCTAACTCGAAAGTTCTTTAGCGGTACGTTTGATAAAACCCATGCCAATAACCGTTATACATTATTCACTTCGGTGTCAATTACACGAGGTGAAAGTATTGTTGAGCGCAGATTTCAGCAGTATGTTATACTGCATATCAGCTGCTATAGTGGCATGCAAGTATATCCTCATTTATTGAAAAATTCAAAACTAAAACCGAAAATAAAAAGCATGCTAGAATTGGTGAAATGCTACCCTGAATCCTGGATTATGAGGCATAAGCGGCAAACGTTCACTGATGTAGCAATCGTTATGCTATGAATTTCAGTGATATTTCGCACCCGTTCTCACGCATGCATTGAACTCTGCCTAACGTTCTGAAGGCCCCGTAAATGTTGTCAAGTCTATCGTATTTGGTCACCAGAGGCGTAGCTTGGCACAAGGTGATTTTGTGGGTGGTACAACATGAGAATCCTTTTTAAGGGATAAGCTAGGAAACTATTAGTCACCAATAAATATTATTGAAATATTTACCGTTTCAAATGCATGACGAGGGAAACTGCTAGTAGGTAATATTCTCTGTGATGGTTTGGAAATAAGGGCAAACATTATTGCACAACAACTAAACAATTGTTGCTCCACCACATGAGCTTCAAAATCGAGGTACATTCTTACAAGCATCTCCAACGTAAAGGAAAGAATTCCAATATTTACGCGTATACCATATACATAAACTCTAATAAATAGCTGCCAGTCGTGAGCATTTCTTTTAGTCTTTCTGATGTAGGCCAACACTTAGATAGTGTTTAGGGCGCTCGACTACTGCGCCCAAGAATACAGGATCCAATCCCCGCCATGGCAACCTCTTTTAAATGGAGGCGAAAAGCATGAGGCACGAGTGTTGTGCGATGTCAGTGCACGTAAAGAACTACCGTAGTTTAAGATTTCGGAGCCCTCCATTGCGTCGTCTCTCATAGCGTGAGTCATTTTTGGGCGTTGCAAGCTTTAAACGAAACTAATCTTTCCGTTGTGTATGATTCACTTAACTAACAAAATTAACGGTCTTTGATAAACCCCTGCTGCATAACTCTTTTGCAGGTGCTTCTAACCAATTGCTTTGAGCATTTAATTTTTGCAGTAACCGCTCTGCTTCTCATGCTTTCTTGCAGGCAAATGCCATTATCGTGGAACTGTGATTGATAATCTAGAAAGTGAACCACAGATGGATCCTTGCGAGAAGTGGACATGTTATGCTGAAAGACAAAAGCTGAGGATCCAAGGGTAAACGCACCTACCCAACTAATGCACATTAATGTTGCGATGAGTTTTCAACGCATCTAGTAATGTCTAGCGATGCCAATACCATTTTTAGATATATATATTTACTATACTACTTACTAATATTTTATACTGTGCAGTGGCTGCTTAAAGGATAGTTTAAGACAAACTGAATTTAAATAAACAACATAGAATAAAAAATTCACTGCGTCAATCTAGATACAAGCTGCTCCCAATATTTTTCCAGTCACATATTTGGTATTTTGAGCAATTACAACAGCTAGGAACTCGCTTTGAATATTTAAACAGCCACGCACTAATAAATTGCCTCGGTTGAGAGTTGCACTTCATTTTAACGGCAGAATATTGTTTTCGGCAATTGCTGACCTCAAAGGTAAATCTACAGATGTGCAAATAAAAATTATTTCAAGTTTAACACATTTACTCGTTCTTTTCGAGTATACGTTTTACTTCTGGCAAATAAAAATAGAGGCGATGATTCTGAACAAGATCATCAAAGTCATGGCACAAAGAGATCTCATATATACTTTAATTAGTATATTTCTTCCTTAACTTTATATATCCATAGTACCTATACAATATATTTTTAGTGCAAGCCGTCATTTGTTCTACGACATGAAATTTAAACGCTGTAGAATCACTAGCGTGCTTAAACCGCCGCCTTGCATATAGGAATTTGAACAAAAAAGAGCAGGTCCATGCGAGTTATGATTTCTGCACTTTTTGCGTAACACTTGCTGTACCTATAACGTCCCTATTGTGCTCAGTAAAAGTTATTGAAGTGATGGCTTCAATTTCGAGCAATTGTTTTACATCTCTATATAATTTCTAGGCTCTACTGCTTATAAATTATATTCCTGGTTTAGGAATGATGTGTTGTAATGTTTTCTGCCAGAATCTTAGTTAAGTTATAACTTTAATTAGTGTTTCATCTGCATGGGTCACATACGCACACAAAAATGTATTTTTACTGCTGCAAATGAGAAAAAATGAGAAGTAGGTAGCAGTGTAGCCAGGTACGGCGTGCCTCTTTTTTGCTTCCGAGTGTCTGGCCATTACTTGGGATTGATGAAGATTACTAGTCTACAATGTTACATGTTCTGAAGGTATCGGCAATTTTAGGTATAATCTGCTCCATACATTGCCATCATTTTTATTCCATATATTATTGAAGCATGCTTTTGTTTATGGCCACTTTTGCATTACATATTGAGATAACAGATTTGTCACGAAAGTCTGCCTTTTGTCCCTATTGCACGGACGTCCTGATATTGTCTACAAACTATATCACGCTTTCAACGCTTTCATCTCCAGACCTGAGCCATGAGAATCTCCTTCCTGCTGTTGATTATCAACATGTGACAACTCCTTGGAATATACAGTTGTGCAGTTCAAGGCCATGTGAGGTGTCCGCAACCATCTTGCGCGGCACATCATACATCAAAGGTTGCGCGGCACATCAAAGGTTATGCACCTTGGATAATCTATGATTGACCTTTGTTAGTCGTGTGGCGAATTTGAGCCCGTAGAACGTTTTTCTCCTTTTGATGTTTTACTTCTCTCCGTAGAATCCTCCTTTCCTCCGGGAAAAGCGCCAAGGGATATGATCTGAAAACAATGTGCCATTCTGTTCAAGACTGTAATTACGTCATGTAAATTCCTTGCCCAGAATGACAATTGATTGCTTTTTCTAATTATTTTTAAGTCTAGCGCAAGACGGGTATACTCCATTTCTGGTCAATTTCTTGCTGTGTGTATGTGCATTACAGTCGAAAACATCATCATCATCAACATTCATTTCGCTAGGTCAGGTCTGTTATAAAAATCATCCCTTTTTCATCGCTCACTTTCTGACTTCGTTTACTCTGCGATCCTTAATATTTTGGCGGAGCGTGCGCGATACCCAGGCATCACACCAAAATCGCACCAAACCTGGCCCAACGTCGACACAAAAGGGTACCGACATTGTTGTAACACTGGTTTCTGGAAGTTATAGGTTTTTTTATAATAGTCCGGCGTATATGCCGGCACTGGACCTGTCGTGGTACAGCCAATATAGCCGATAAACCTGCCGCGTTGCTAGTATCACATGTTGGTATTTATTGGCATGCAAAACGAATTATATGGCACACGTGGCATTGGCGCTGCCACTGTTAGGCCACCTCTAGCCATGCCAAATAATTTCACCCTTTCCTTTTACTTACTGCTGCCATTTACTTTAAATATCTGTGAGACTGACAATTGTGGTTTTCTTAAGCAGTCATTTTCCAATACCATCTGGCATGCCATCAGCCTATGAAGCCAAAAAAAATCATGCAAATAAATGAGGCAAAGAAAACAACTTCCAAAACATTTTATTAAAAGCTCATATAAATGTACACCCTCGTACCTTTTTACCGTAAACGCACGAGCGTCGACCGCCGAGTCGATAAGCGCCGTGCGACGGAACACAGCGGCGAAATGAGCAATAATACGCGCGTGCGCTCAATGAGCCCTCCGATGCAGCTATCCTCTGCCAGGCTGTTCTGGGAACGGGACCTCACCCCTGCTTTTTTTGAGCACCGTTATTGTCATCATCCGTTTTCTTTTCTGAACGCTTTTATCTAGTTATAAATAAGACGTCAGGTGGTAGGGCTAGCGCTGGATGGAATGCAATATACGCCCGCTGAATATACTGCATGCATATTGGCATTTTGTTTCTTTTTGCTATGGGTCACGTAGCACATTCCTGAAGCAAATTGAAGTTTTTTCCCTTCTAAATTCACTTCGTCTACTGCGCTTATCAATTCACACCGTCGTCTCATACAGGAAAGCAGGCGGTACCACAAGGACTTCTCTAATCTTTTCCTAGCGGCATGCAGAAAAGAGAAGGAAATGATATAACGCACAAAAAAGCAGGTGGGGTTGGATTTAGTTCCCGTAACAGCCTGGCAGAGGACAGCTGCACCAGAGTGCTCATTGGGCGCACGCGCGTATTCTCGCTCCTTTCGCCACTTTGTTCCATCGTACGGTGCTTATCGACTCGGTGGTCGACGCTCGCGCGTTCAGGTTAAAAAAATGGGAGGGTGTACATGCCACAAGGATATAAGAGGGCTAAAATTCAGAGCAGGAAGAGGAGGCATCAGGTTTAGAGTCGAGATGGAAGAAGCTTGTAGGTGGGGTTGGGAACTAGGCACTAAGTGGCGCATGGCCAGGTAGTAAAGGGAGAGGTGATAGGGTGCAGTGTGCATTTGGTCCTGATGGAAGGGGTTGGCCATGGGTAGCCGGTTTGAGGCACTATACCCTTGTAGTGCAAGAGGTGTTGCAGGAACAGGCGACTGGGTATGGGTGCATTCCATGGCAGGGTCGATGATGACTGGAAAAAGCAGTGGACTGTGTTGAGTGGTTGGCAGTGAAGTGTCCATGGATCAAGTGATGAGGAGGTTGAGGCGGTGGAGGAAGAGCATGGCTAAGCTAGTAAGCTGGACACCCCGTAGGAAGCAGAACCATTTAGGAACAGTTTGTTGAGGTGAATGGCCCGTGGATCTTACAAAGGACATCTGCACATAAAACAGGCATATGTGACTATAAGACCAAAACGCAGGTTCTCAACACTTATCGAAATACATATTTCAAGTCTGGATGCTCTTTACGATTCAGTACAATATATATATTGAAGGCCTATGGCCACACTTTCTTTTATAGAATTTTGCCTAGGTCGCTGGGCCTGCAAGGACATGCAGCATCTTATAACGTAGGGATAATAAAAATACGTGCAAAATAATACACACCCAGCATACTAAAGTAGGATATTTGAGAGAAAAAATCTAATTTCGGCAAACCAATAACTCCAGGTGGATGCTTAGTGTTGATATAGAATAAGGGTTCCTGAAAATATTGCGGTTCGGGCTCAGAACTTATTACTTTTTATAACATCCTGCAGTAAACAACATTTATTCCTAAGCATAAAAAACCGGATGATAATAAAAACCACATTATTGATCATTTTTCTGCAGCACAACACCTACGGATGCGGCATTACTGCGGCCATCCCTGCCTTGCCAGCATCAATCAAACTATCTTCAATCTGCAGGATTCCATCACACAAATGCTAACTAGGGAGATTTGTACATTGCAGATATTCTCAAGCCTGTGCATGCATTTTATATTCTCAAGATGAGTGATGTATGAGATACACCTGTATAGTCTACAACAAACATACAATTTCAAGTTCCAGCCTTTTAGTTCTCACAGCTTTTTTTCACGCGGCGTTCTACTATAAACAATTTCTTTACTTGTGATGAACCAAGCAATGGTTTTTTTTTTAGAGTGCTGCTTGTTCAGATAAAATTATTACAGTCAGCCTGCAACTGAGGAATTGAAGTTGGTGGGGAAGTTCGCAAACTTAAGGTTTCTCATGCTCAGCATCACCCCTACGGAGTAATGAGGTTACACAATGCTGTGCTGATCAGCGGGCTATTACAAGCAGTCTTTATTTTCCTGAGCTGGCAGACAAACGGTCGGCTGATCACTGAATAATCAGTTCCGGTGTCTACTAGTCAGTGACTGTGCAACCGTCAATAGCAATTATGAGGTCGCTTATTCGCGTCCACACGTTAGAACGTAGGTCTTGGTGTCCGATGTTGGCTCTGCCGTTTATTGAGGCGGTCGAGGCACGCCGTTCTCACTTCGCCGGGCGGGGGTTGCCGGCTTGTAATCTGGTCGTGTTGTACGTAGGGGTGGGGACATTTTAGAGCCTAGGTGGGTAATCTTCGAGGTAAATTTCATAGAGTGCGTGATCATTATAGTGGTGTCATCGTCTCTCGTTGTCGTCGGCCGAGAAGTTTCAAATTTTATTCGTTGAACTACCTAACCTCCAAAACATTCGGTGAATACTTTCCCGTATGGAGGCTGAACTCACCTATGGGGCTGAAACGTGGAGGCTAACCAGGAGGGTTCTACTTAGGTTGAGGACAACGGAGAGGGCTATGGAGCGAAAAATAGTAGGAGTAACATTAAGAGACGTAAAGCGCACAGAAGGGGTCAGACAAATACCTAAGTTACTGGCATTATAGTGAAAATCAAGCAGAAGACATGGGTATAGTGAAATAAATAAGTTACTGGCATTATAGTGAAAATCAAGAAGAAGACATGGGTATGGGCAGGCTATGTAGTGCGAAGAGAGGATAACCGATAGTCTCTTAGGGTAACAAACTGGATTCCAAGGGAAGGAAAGTGTAGCGGGGGGCTACAGAATGTTAGGTGGGCGGATGAGGTTAAAAAATTTGCAGGGGTTAAGTGAATGCAGCTAACACAGAACCGGTTAATTGGAAAAATATTGGAGAGGCCTTCACGCTGTAGTGGGCATAGTCAGGCTGATGATGATAATGATGGAGGCAGGAGCTTCCTTTCACGTAACCGCGGCCCGTCGATTCAAATCCGGTTTACAACGGCGACGAGAACCGTGACAGACGTCTTGGTGATGAGTGCTCTCCCCTCCGGAGGAAGTCGGCAATTGGTTCTGGCCGCTCACCAGGATGGGGTCGTGGGGTGTCCATGGCGACACCGGGTCGTGGGGTGTCCATGGCGACACCACGCAGGCTGATACCCCTGTAGGTACAGTGACGGAAAATGTGTACAGGCTCGCCACATTGGAAGCAGAGTGGTTGGTTGTTAGACATCCTCCAGGTGTCGCCTTTCCTGGGGCTTGGATGTCGTTGTTAGTCTTGGCGGGCGGGGAAAAAGGGCGGTTTTCGGGAACAGGGAGGCAGCGACGAGGGCTTGGAAGCTCACATTGTGCTGCAGGTTGACATAATGCAAGCATAGTTCATTGGGCGCTGATCGTGCACTGTAGCCGTCGCTTGAGGAACCCAGTGCCTACTGTACGTCTTAACGAAAGACATTTGTGAGTGTCGCCACCTGGGGGTGTTCAGATGATGGCTGCAATCGCCGCAGTTCCTATCGGACGATCTCTCGGATGAGCTCCCGAAGGCTGTTTCCGCTCGCCCATGCGCTGCTCTATTGGCCTGGATATTCCGGTGGTGTGCTCGATCATAGTGGTACATCCGAATATCTATCGTCTTTCGATGGAGGATGCATCGCTATCAAATTCAGTCACGGTTTTTGGCGGATTTCTGACGTTGATAAGTGGCTGAAACACTACGAACGAGTGAGTAAATACAATCGCTGGAACCCCACTACTAAGCTGGCTAACATGGTGTTCTTTCTTGTCGCCACTGCCTTGGACTGGTTCGATAATCAGCACGAGGATTCATTAAGTACATAGGCTATCTTTACAAGCGAAATGAAGAACAATTTTGGGAATGAATCTGCAAAGAAGACGCGCTGAACAAACTACAAAGAGAAACTCTTACTGCTTACATTGAAGCCATATTAAAGCTATGCAGGCTGGTCAGTCCCACTATGCTGTGGAAGAAGGCACAGTTATGACAGCGTTATCTGCAGCATTCGTGCGGGTTTTCTCTATTCGCAACGAGTGCGAATCTTTTGAAGCTCTAATTGAACCTACGAGACTCACCTGGTCTAAGAAGAGTATTCTTGTGCCTCGCTGCGTCGTTCCTGTGACTACAGGCCGCACTGAGCGGTGGACAGTAAACCACTCTGAAGAACCAACAGTGTTGCCTCGAGGCTTAAAACATGCCCGTGTCATCTATGTTTGTAGGGATGTATCATTCCGGTGGCTAATGATTAAACAAGAGGGATTTAATTTGTCTCGCAAACGTGGTCGGTACTGACAAAGTGGAAAATGTAGCGTTCTGCGAAATATAAAGCACCGGGATGAGGAGGAACCTTAGTGCAGGGTGAGATGGTGGCATGCGGTCAGCGTGAACTGGCAACAGCTGAGCACAGGCTTGCCATTTCCTGTACTATTGCAAGTTTGAAAGCTGTGCCGAGTTTTCTCAGTGAAGGACATTGACATCTCTTGTATCAATAGCCATATTCGAAGATTAATTTTATTAAAAACAAATAACAAACTCTTGATAACGAGTGATGTGATATATATACGACACATGGTGGATGCGTAATACGCGCCATAATATTGTGACATATATGCCCTGCATCGGTGGAAATTGAAGATGACAACGATCAGCAACAGTCACACAGACGAAGAAAAACTGGTAGCAACGGTTGATGCTAGAAGGTCGACGCTGCTGTGCTGTGTTTTGTGTGCTGTGCCATCCCGGACTAACCTTCGTGGACTAACCTTGCCGCGTATCAATATGATTATATGGTTATTACAGGCACTGCCTAACAAACATATATCATGAAGAAGGCTGGCCACAGTATCAAACATTTTGACTCGGCTAATTTTGCTTCCACCGAAAAGGAAGGGACTGTTAAAGCAGGCGAAGTGCGCCGTGAAGAGTACGCACTGTGCAGTTTGTTGACAAGAGAATCAACACTGAACGCAACTCACGTCGAGAAGCCTTCTATGACGAACCGTGTTAAATATTCCGAATAATCATAAGTAACATAGTATAAAACCAACCTTAGATATAAGTCGACATCACACGTGTGTTCTATTAGACAACATGGAGTTTAGGAATTCCCGATGAACCTTTTTCACGCGAAACTAAAATGTTAACAGTCTTGTTTTGAATACTGTACTTCTATGCTAATTACATACTTTGAGAATATTAGAACGAGCCAAATATTTCGAGACAGCGGCGTATTCCTGGCTTTGAATACCATTATAAAATTGTCATGGCTGTCCTTATATAATCTCAGATTGTTGCAGCGAATGCTGCTAAGTATTGAGCGGCGCGACTACGTTATCGAAGAAATTCTTGACGCGATCAAGCGACTGTCTATCCGGAATTTCTACGCGACATCTCAACACAAAATCACGATTTTCGTTAATTATTTATAATGTTGCATGGAATCAGTCTCAAAATAAGGCACCAGAATTTGTACGAATGCAGTGTTCTGTTATACTTAAGAGGAAAAAGGCAAAATATAAATTGTTGTAGTGGGAACATGCGAAGGAATGCTTTTAGAACATAAGAATTTTTTTATAATTTAGGATGCCAAATTTAACGCACCGAAGAAAACCTATAATGGACACCCCTTCGGATGGCTCCGGGTTACTGCGACCGCATGAGATTCCTTAAACCGTACTTAATTGTGCAGTTCACGAAATAATATTGTGTTTAACATCCACCTACACGAGTCCATCGCACTCTGTTCGAAACACGCTGCCCCGGATCATTAGCAGAGCACCCAACTATTAGAGACTGAGAAAGGATTCAAAGCGTCATGACTGCTGAAAGGAAAACTCCAAACCCATTCTCCATGGCATAAGCCTTCATCTCTATCTTCGGAGTCACACTAAGACTTAGGTTGCCAAGGAACAAGTCACAGCTTCTTGCGTACTGTGCTTGGTTGGTAATAACCACATGACTAATAACGTTTTTATATATAACACAGCATTATTACTTACACATAACTTGCTTTTGTGAGGCAAGAAATTTTACTTTAGGCTAAACTGTCATTTCATATGTCATCGGATAGCTTTATCAGGAATAGTTGTACTGGATTATTTCAGGCCCTAATTATCTAATTAGTTGCGTGTTACTTGAAAGTGAGCTTTATGCTATAGTACCGTCATATGTCAATAAAAACTAATACGGAATGAAATTGTACTACACAATTCAAGTTCTTAATAATGCCGCTAATACCTATAAAGGGTAAAAATCAAAAATCACTCAAATGTCAAATCGTATGTCGTTTATTAAGTCTCGAGGCGTAGAATCTAAAATAAAATGCTGAACGATGCAATAGCCATATAAAACTGAGTTTACACTAGTCTAACACGATTGAAACCTAGATAATCCGCTGCCATTTTTTTTTTGCAATTAGCGTCATATAAAATGATATTATCAAGCATACCCAGAGTCTGTAGTCCATTATACGCCGTTAAAAACGCTGAAAGCAAGCTCACAGCGATTACATTCAATTAGACAAGGCTGTGTAAAGACGATAGTGTGTCGGTGATATTTACCCGCCTTAGTAAATTGTGCCTGCATATCGTCATTCTCCTGGGCAATTATGAGAGGGCCTTTTAGATTTACGACACTCTACAGGGTACGTAACTTCGTATTCTTGCTCATCATTCCACGGTACGGCAGCGGGAGCATCCTCGTAAAAGGCTTTCACAGAAGCGAGAGTTGCCATCAAGCTTTCTGCTCGCTCACATTTTGTTGAAAAACGTGCGGCCTCCCATCCTTCCTGTGACCGCTGTAGTCGAAAACAATCATCCATTAATAGACATATTAGGTGTCAAGTGGCGATGGAACGTGACAGGTTTCGCCTCTGGGAAAAAAACCAGGAGCTGACTGTTCCTGAAAGCAGGACAGAGGATGTTCATAAGCTGGTGTCACAACATATTCATGTGATTAGGGGGAGGGGGTTGCCGTCGCCTGAATATGTCGCACATTCACGCGATCACAAGGACTCATGTGTACACGTAATTACTATCGTCATTGTAACAGTGCCAGCTAGAGAGGAACAAAAATTGTTAGATATATTTAGAGTTAGCCCTGTTCTGAGCCAGTTCGCGCCTCCTTAAACTGTAAATTTGCTCAACTATACCACTCTATGTTGACCCGCTGCGGCTGATGTACCGAAGGCGAAAACAAGCACAATGAAACAACTCCTCTTAGATACTGGTGCCTACTTGGTAGTGGTCGTCTTTACGTGCGCTTACTAACATGTAGCATCAAACTTGTAGAAATGGTTTATTGCACTAGCAATACTTTCTCCCCTCAGAGATTTCGACATGCTTTGTCCGAAGCCTGCACATTCGTGTGCGTTTTGAAATAGCAAAATTTCCCATACGACACGGTCGTGTCGACCAAAAAAACGGAATTTGCGCTCTGGCAGCTACACGGTGCAGATGGCGTTCTGCCGAAGCTGAAGATGTCCCACTAGGCTAGCACATGGCGAGGCCCTGTTCAGGCAACACTGCGGGGAGGGGCGTGTGGGTGCCTAAGCAATGTGAGTAAGTTACCACAAGAGCGTTACATCGATGTGTTGTGCCGTACATTTGCGTGAGATGTAGCTATAGAGGAGATGTGGACATTTATGTTTGCTGCGACGAATTCCGGTCTTTAAGAAACAAACCGCAGCAGGGAAGAAGGTAACTGAAGCGTGAATCGAATGACACTGATAACGTTTCTAAGAGGAATCGCCTTATAACATGATAAACTGATTAAATATATCGAACAAGAGGAAAAAATGGTTCAGCAAATCGTTCCCTTGACCAGAGAGAAAGCGAGCTAAATATTTGCTGTACATTGGAAACTCATGGCTAAAATTAATAGCTCATCAAATTCGCTTTGTGGGGGCTCACCATGCTAAACTATTCGCAGTTTTTTAGGGTTCATTTATTTGCATTACAGAAGCCCGCGCTATCGGCCGAGCTAGGACGTACGGCTACACAAGTATTATAAAGAGCAGGCAGTGAATCTGCGCGCAAAAATAAGCACCCCTGATATGAGCATGGCACAGACGGTTCTCTAATTTGGCCGTCACTGTGCCTTCCCACTTGCAGGCATCCTCTCAGCATGACTGATAGGTTTTGACGCCAATGACCAAATTTAGGACTCCGCTCGCTTTTGACAACGTAACTGCAGAAATATGATAGTAAATAAAATGGAGTGCTATTACAACACCTCCTCTCGTTGAACGCAGTTCTGAATCTTCGTGTTGAGCATGAGACCGAACTTCCTGATATCAATGGAACCACTATGGTGCCTTGGAGCTGCATCAGTAGTAGCATCAATTACTTTAATGTGAGATAAATTGATTTAATGAAGAACTTTAATTTTGTTTACGCTAGAGGTGAGGCGAAAGCATGTTTAAAAAAGTGCAAGCTTACGCTCACTTTAATCTCTACTATTTCACGCCAAGGTTACAACCGGTACAGCGAAGCTACAGCTGCTTTTTTGCGACCTTTCTCGTTGGAAGAAACATTTTTGTTTCGTCTAACTATTCATGCATTCTCACGTTATGAAACACAAAAGTACTTTTTTTACTAGCATCTTCACGCTCCAAACTATTACTTTGGCACGCACCGCGACAAGCGTCATCCGCAGCGCGGTGGCGCCACTATCGCTGGAACAATCGCATATTCCAGCCTTACATACTGTACCGGAATAAGGGTTTCACGCACACCCACGTCTTGTAAAAGTTAGCTGTGTAATGTAGTTATACTTCTCATGTTAGTTTACAAAAGCACTCTGTGCAGATGCTGTTGAACATACATTTTTAAATGAAATCAGTGTGACCACATGTGCGTCTGTTCTGCTTTCTAAGTATCGAATTGAAGAGTACGCTGTCTGGAAAGGATGCAACGACTCGAGCGAATGCGATGTCACTTTCAAACATAACCGGAGTATGAACTTGTGGATTCATACGACTTACCCATCGTCGAGTCGAAGTCGAATTTAAGCGGCCTATGTTTGCGTTTTCTCACAACGTCCCAGCACCTGGTGCAGTGCGCGGCTGCAACAAATACGGATGCGTGGAAGAAAGGCCTGTGAAGACCTACTCCCGGAGACAAGGTTAGTTGCTTTATCTTTATGGTTCAAGACAGCTGGCAGGGCACACATATTAGTCTTATGTAATGAATGAAACGGATTGTACAGAATTGGGCACGTGACAAGTTGCCCACACTAGAAACTCTCCTATGCTTTGGATTGCGTTCTCTATATTTTTTGCTGATAGTTACATTTCTATATGATATCTCATTAGGTCACCTTTTTAAAATGAGTGAATAGTGCATTATTATACACGGCACAGCACGTGAGAGCAAATTCTTCGGACAACTATTCACCCCAGATGCACAACTGGCAAGTCCCTTTGTTCTCAAAAAAAGCTTGCCAAGCGAATCTTCGACGCACTGGCATCATTCAGTGGACGCGAGATGTAACATCGCCCATATTATGTGCAACGCCAGGGTACACAGTCACGTATACTGTTCTTGAGCACTAGAGTGGGGCAAAGAGGAGTCAAATATGTCCAATGTTAACGTGGATGCTTTGTTAGTGGCACTGGGATTGTGTTTCTGCAGCTCACAAGACTTCGCGGCTGCGCCAGAGCTGAAGTACTAATAGTAATAGCCTGTACCTATATAGAAATTTCATCCTGATTCCTCCGTACAGCACCGCTAGAGCGTTCTTTTTGTGTGTGTGTAGAATACCATTACGATCTTGCTATTATAGTGCCTCAAGTGCGCAAATTATTTGCTTCCCGTTTGTCTTCAATAGAAAAAAGGAAACGCGCCTGTATGCCGTTGGGATTGAATAAACAAGTTTAGGATGTGACCTAATGCCAGTGAACAGCTCCGGAAACGCTGCCTTCGTCAGAACAAGATTTGCCACCCTGGCCAAATTTTTATGAATTCTCCAATAAAGATCCGGCCCTCAGTTTCCAGTGGCTGTGACACAAATGCCCGCTGAGGTGGTCATAACTCTGACCCAGAGTATTGGTTAAAAATCACGGCTTCGTACGGGCCACCATTAGAATCTGACGCTAGGAACGCATAACGCTAGAAGGATAAGTAGTGAGGTTAGTCTAAAAGTAGGTTAGTCTAAGACAGCTTACGACTAATCAGAGTGGACACACGAGCGCTGCTGCGCTCAGAAATTACAGAAGAAATACGCTGCGCCAGAATAGAACACTTGCGTCACAGTGGCTTGGATTGAACTTTTGACATTAGGGCTAGGCTGAACCTCAAAAGAACGGGCTAACATAGTGTTGTTTCAACAGTGGGTAGAGCTAACAGCCCTACAGTCAGCGGGGACATTCGATGTCTCATGCGTAGGAATCCGGATGCATTACATTCCTGCGGGTGAAATATTTTCGAGTCAGGTCTTCTATATGTATAAATTCTCTCTCCTAATACTGTGTTAGGTACGTGTCTGTTTATTCGAGGTAGGCGGCAATGCTGCGCGTACCGTCCGAGTGCAGTAATCGCCGAAGTTGCTTTCTACATCAAAGGTTAATCACAGTTCGGACTTGAAACTCGACAATCGCCTCCCCGATATGTATTTTATTGTCTGAAGCGGTGGTGGCTTTGGAAGCTGGTGGATCTGGCTGAAGTACACAATGATTCTGAATGCTCAGCATAATATTTATGTCATACTGCCGCTTGTTAGACATCGCCCTATTTTCTTACCATCCCAGAAATTTCTTTGGATCACCGGTCGAGCCTAGTGCCCCTGGTTTCGGCCAAGCAGTGATGTAAGTAGGGCCTTCATATTTTATATGCAGCAACTAACATGTGATCAAACCTCGGCTTGACTAACTCTGTATTACAGTAAAATTAGTCTATAATATGTCTCCATTTTCGTGCAATAGATATCTATTCTAATAAAAAAGCGCAAAAAAGTAAGTGCATGCGCTCACTAACCGTACCGGGCAACCTCACCGTAGAAACGTTTTTTCGAGGTTTTAATGTTATTGTGGAAGCATTTCTTGCTCAAGATTGGCTCAAGCATATCCGCGCGCGGTGAAAAAATATCAAAAAGACTATGTCACTGCCAGGAATCAAAACACCATCCAAGAAAACAAGCCTCCATTGCCAGGACGCGAGAGAACTGTACTATCTCCGCATTTTTTACACACATGGTATTTATTACGTGATTAGGTAAAAAAAGTACAGCTTTATTGAAAAATTCGGCGTACCTAATTTTTTTCATATACGGCATACCGTATATTGGAATGTCGAATCTTCTATGGAATTGATACAGCTTATATTAATCAGGCTATACGACTATTTGCAACGCATTCAGCCGTTGCTGAGCTTTAATATCTTTAAACAAAATCAATAGAGCTGAAAGGACGGCAAAAGCAAAACACCGTGTCAACAACCGATCTTGCTTTGTGTAAAACCGCAACACTCTATCGCGCTGTTTAGTACTGCACATTGTCGTCCTTATGAAGGTCTATCTGTGCAGCTGCTTCATGTAAGCTCAGTACATAAGCCTTACACATATGGCGAGCGCGGCTGAGGTGCACTTTTGCATTGTCGGGAGAATCTATCAGGGACCTTGAAAAGTCTCAATCATTCCGCACTGTAGCACTTAAGCAGCCTTACGTACGACCTTAGAATTTTTTTCGTCGTCTTACCAATTTCCACAGTCATCGGAAAAAAGCCTGAAAAGGGTGGGTAAACCTGAGTGCCTGACGGACCTCTAATTACATAGCTCTGATAACGCATAACAATTTCTTACACACCTTCAGCTGCTTCCAGCTTCGTAATCAAAGGATGCGCTGACATTTTTGGCCCTGTTTTAGCGCATTTGTTCAACTTATCATTGCGAACTGGTATTTTTTCTTGTCATTGGAAATTGTCAGTAGTTGTTCCTGTATTCAAGTCTGGCGATGCTTGTGATGTGAACAACTTTCGACCTGTGTCACTGATTTGTTCTTTTGCGAAAATTTTTGAAATGGTTATGTACGAACGCATGGGCTCATACTTCAAGCAGAAGATCTCAATTCTGCAGCACGGGTTTTTAAAAGATCGATCTGTGGAAACGAATTTATGCAGCTTTCTTGATTATACTGGCCCACATGTATTTAATCGCGGTCAGGTAGACTCAGTCTACTTTGACATGACTAAAGCTTTCGATACGGTTTCCCATGAGGTACTTCTGATGAAGATGGAAAAATACGGACTTTGGCCCATGTACAGGGTCGTCCACTTCTAGCTATAACACGGTCACTGCTTTCAAAGCAACACTGCGCCCGACGTAAGCATATATCGGCGCTAAGCGATGCGAGCACAGAAGGGCCCGGGCGTGTTGCTTCACATGGCCTGCCACTAAGCTATATTGCTTGGCCGAGTCGGACACAATGACGCTTTCAAAGCAGTGACCGTGTTATAGCTAGAAGTGGACGAGGCTGTACTGTAGGTGGCTCAAAAGCTACCTTGGCAGCCGCCGTAACATGGTCCGATTTTCCGGCTGTGTGTCGAATTTCTATCATCTTCGGGAGTGCCTCAAGGCTCGAACTTACGACCGTTGTTGTTTTTAGTGTTTGTTAATGATTTGCCGTTACATGTCAAGGACTCTAGAATTTTGCTCTTCGCAGATGATTTCAAATTATTCCGTAATATTGAAGATATTGAGGACTGCCGCCAATTGCAAGCTGACATTAACAACGTCGAAAAATGGTGTTTGTTGAATCGCTTAAAGTTGAATATTAAGAAGACTTCCGTCTTGTCTATAACTAGGAAACGCGACGCAGTTGTGTTTGATTATACACTTTTGGCGGATCATATTCATCGTGTGGCCCATGTACGAGACCTTGGTGTTGTTGTTGATTCAAGGCTTGATTTTAGATTGCATGTAAATTCAATTGTTTTACGTGCATTGAGACATATCGGTCTTCTCTCTAGACTAACAAAAAAATTTCAACGGCACGAATGTCTACGCACTCTACACTGTGCCCTTGTGAGACCGCGTCTTGAGTTCGCGTCAGTAGCCTGGAATAACTTATCAGCCACCTATTGCGCAAAAATTGAAAATGTCCAGCGTAAGTTCATACGCATCTTTTATGACAGATATATTGGACGCCGCCGTTTCTACGACTACGATTCTTTCTCGGCAGACCTCAAAATGTGTACTCTTGGCGACAGGCGACTCATACGTGACATGCAGTTTCTGCAAAAAATTGTGCGCGGTTTCAATAACTGTGAGACCTTACTGATGTCACTGAATTTTCGTGTGCCGCATGCAAAGGCTGCAAAATGTTTTGACACATTTTATCCAGATTTACACGCCAACTGTCCAATGACTCGTATACAAATCTTGTATAACAAAACGTTTATTGACACGGACATATTTGCCTAATTGTTGTTTTTATGCCTGGTTTTAAATGTTATTAAGTGTTCTGATGTATCTGACCTAGTGTTCGCTCCTTTAGGCCACCTGGCTGTTGAGGCAGACTCAAATAAACATTATCTATCTATCTATCTATCTATCTATCTATCTATCTATCTATCTATCTATCTATCTATCTATCTATCTATCTATCTATCTATCTATCTATCTATCTATCTATCTATCTATCTATCTATCTATCTATCTATCTATCTATCTATCTATCTATCTATCTATCTATCTATCTATCTATCTATCTATCTATCTATCTATCTATCTAT
>JAJIZL010019921.1:1022964-1074817 GCA_023969395.1 Amblyomma maculatum | reverse complement strand
TCTATCTATCTATCTATCTATCTATCTATCTATCTATCTATCTATCTATCTATCTATCTATCTATCTATCTATCTATCTATCGTAAGAAGCGTTAACACCATTTAGCTTTTATTATTCATTGGCGTTTATTACTGCTTAATGGTCCTCTTCGAACACTGGTTGAAGCCAGGCTATTTAGGAAAGTCTAGTAGGGGGGCCAGTGACTAGCAAACTGATATCCAAATGCCCACATCTGGCAACCCTCCTGGAGTAGGCCCGCATCGTAGTTGGTGCTTCTTCGTTGTGGCGTGCTTGCAGCCTTGTGCGATGTATGCCTCAGAGACAAGAGTAGGAGAAAAGGAACAGGTGTCGTTTAAGGGGGCGTGATACTATGCCAGCCACTACCAGGTTGCCGTCGGGATAAGGGCTACACTCAGGTGCAACTTACGAGAGCAAGGCCTCTTCCCAGTGCACAAGGTCGTCAGGCAGGTTAGTGTCAAGCGATCTGAGAGGTTGAAGCGTGAATTGCGGATTTTTTTTTCTAGGAGGAGTCTAGCGGCCAGAAATGACAAGGCCATTTCAAAGGGATGAGAATACGTTGCGCTGCTGGCTTCGGTCACCAAGGCTTGAGCGGGATATATATTGCTACAAATCAAGTGTGCACGGAATGTTGCGGGCTACTGATGCTTCTCATTTGAGGGTCGTAACAATGCTAACGTTGGTTGCTGAAACTTAGTTTTGCAGATGTAGTTTGTAGCTATCAGAGAAGTTAGATAGTTAGCTATCTAGAATATGCGCGACATTTTTCTCAGTAATCGCTGGTAAGCTCCCATTTAAACAAGTGCTAAACTTTTCCACAAAGCCTAAGCAAAGTTGTGGTTTGATGTTTTCATGAGAAAATGTTTGAGCATACGATTATAAAAGCTACAACATAAAAGGCGAAAACCCAGTGGCAAGATGGAAAACGTGTATACATATTCAGAAGAAACGTTCAATACGCATTTAGACTTATAAAAACCAAAGGTGCATAAAATTCTTTTTAAAATTCCTAACAGAGTACACAGAAAATAATCAATGTTGTGCAATAAAAATTATTATTGTTTAATACACCTTAACTTGTAGCACAGGCAAGTGGATGCGGCGCAGCAACTGTTTAACATATAATTCAGTTCGGTGCGCAGTTTAACAAATAAAAATTGAAATCTTCAAAATACAAAAAAAAAACAATATTTATTTTTGGCAAGATGAAACTTTTAAATGATATATTTAAGTTGAAAATATGCATTTGTGGCGGAAGGACATCGACGGACCATCCTTTGAGCTCTATGTAGAATACGCATCTGCCCTACGAAAATTCCATACGCAAATAAATCAGTTATACCTAATTTTGGTACTATATATTTATCCCTCAAGATTTTGTCTCTGCCGGAAAAAATGTAATCTGAAGTGATAAGTCAGTTTGTTTTGTCAAAAAAGTCATGCACCGTTTAAGTAATCGGTAATAATTTGTTTTAATAAAAACAGCCGTTTTTAAGTTAATGGTTTTTATGTGCTAGCAGCGACAGCTAGTGCAGTGTAGATTGACTGCTTCCTTGGTAAAATACGCGCGCTGCCGAAGACTTTTCCTTAGAAGTTTTTTGAGCAGGAAAATTGCCTACACCACTCCTTTTGCCATGCAGGTCATAATGTAATATTCGGACAGACGATTTCTATGTTGTTGTATTCAACATTAAGGTTTTATCACAGATATCAATGGCTGTTCTGTTTTCACTCAAACGAGGCTTGCACACCGACCCTTAACTACACTTAAAAAAAATCTGTGCAACCTATTAAAAGCGAACACAAATTCCTGGGAATTATTTTTCTGCCGCAAATAAGTGCCATCAAAACGAAAACATCTCAATCGCTAAACATACTGAAGGTGCTATCATGGAAACACTGGGGGTCCGACAGGACATGTCTTCTACACATTTACCGTTCTATAATACGCTCCACTTTAGATTACGGCAGCATAGTGTACTGGTTAGCAAGACCCCTTATCTGAAACTCCTGGATTTTGTTCAAAACTTGGGGTTGCGCCTTTCAACTGGTGCTTATAGAACGTCCCCTGTAAATAGCCGGTACGTTACGGTACGGTAAATGAACCACATCCCTCAGACAGAAGAACAATGCTTACATGCACATATGTACTGAAAATAAGGTCCATACTCGAACACTTCTGTTACCCTATAGCCACAAAGTGCTTATCGAAAGCATTCTTCCAGAACAAACCCCAAGCAATCAGACCAATAAACCTTCGTTCTGGAGAGATATGTCAGGAATTGAAGATATTCGACTCACTTTTCCAAACATTGCCCAAAGCCCTAACCCACTGGCACCTTGGTACCATTTCCCCCCTTTGCGCGACTTCACATTAACACATTTTAGCAAGAAACAAACACCACAAGAACACATACTGCAAGAGTTCTACGCACTGAGTGAAACATAAAAAGATTACACAGCATTCTATACAAATGATCAAAAACAGCATTTTACGTTGGAAGTGCAGTAATACAAGAAAAAGGGAAGAAAATAGTCCGGTTGCTCGAATGCTCTTCAATATTCACAGCTGAATTTCAATGGTCGTAGAAAAACATTCTACAGACAAAACTTGAAAACAGCGTTATTTATGCAGTGAATATAAGCTTTTCTCTTTTTTCATCCAGTATTTACCGCTATTGCCTTTCTTCAGTACCAAATGCAAAAAAATGTCATTGCTCGCTGGATACTCGAGATGAATGAAGGCGACGTATATGCCGTTTTTTTCTTTCATATTAAGCCATGGCATTGCAGAAATAGGCCAATTCCTCGCATGAGATCCTGATTTAAAGTTAAAGGAAAACATGTTTTATCTCCGACATTTGACTTCGCTGTCAACAATAAAATTTTTGGATACCCGTATCCAATACCAAAAGACGTAAAAGCATTAAATAATACCGATAAGCCCAGTTGAATTTAATACATGCAGACTATTGACATATTTTATTGAAAAAAAAGGAATTATATATGCAGCGATTGTTCTTGAGTGAAGTTATGAAGCAGGTGGTACCAGACCTATGAAGAATGAAGTGCGTGTAAGATAACTGGCCATACCATGTGTTGGCTAGAGAATCAAAATATCTCTTAACAAAACGAACATTTTATTCATTTCTGACAACAACTTGGCCAAACATTGGTCTCGTTTTGGTCAATATATTTTGGCAAGGTTCTCTCACTCACGACCTTCCCATCGCACCTGTATGGAAAAGTGAAGTAAAATATGATCAATCCTAGGTGAAATGGGTAATCTCTAGTTGCTATTAGAGTTTTACAAAAGGCGTAAAACTTATCAACCACTTTTCAAAAGACCGCCATAATACGTTTTATCGTTATTCACAGTGGAAAAACAAGCATTTTCTTTACATATCTTTCTACGGCCTCCTTTGTGACAACCGCCCAAAGTATAATAGGTATTCAGTGCGGTGTTGTGAACTGAATGTTTTCTACATAGAGGGGAATTTATGACCTACAAAGGTAGTTAATTGTCGAACCTTCGACAAAAATTTGAATCTTCGCCTAGGGAATAATTAGAGGCCCCTGCAATGTTGAAACAACGCCGGACGATGTAAGCTCTCTTTACTTTGTTTCCATCGACTATATCTAGCTGGAACAAACTACCCTCGGATGCTGTAAACTGCAACTCAGTTGAATCATTCATAGAACATCTCATTAGCATTTATTAATCAGTAATGCCACCACGATAAAACTAAGACGCAGACTTTCATTTGTACTTTTTTGTAACTATACTTCTTTTCGTGCTTAACCAGCTATTTTCTATTTTCTCTTCCCTGAATTTGCATCATTCCCATCACGATGCCGTTATGATGAATTTTCATTTTGTATTATATACGTGTCCAACTGTATATTATTATATGTATTATATATGTATTATATATAGACATGAGCAGGACATGTAGTGCGAAGAGCGGATAACCGATGGTCGCTGAGGGTAACAAACTGGATTCCAAGGGAAGGAAAGCGTAGCAGGGGGCGGCAGAAAGTTAGGTGGGCGGATGAGGTTAAGAAGTTCGCAGGGGTCAAGTGGATGCAACTAGCACAGAACCGGGTTAAGTGGAGAAATGTGGGAGAGGACTTCGCTCTGCAGTGAGTATAGTCAGGCTGATGATGATTATGATGATGATGATGATGATAATGTGTCCAACTTGTTCCCCTCTATTGTCTCCTTTGTTTCCACTCCTGCATGGGCCCGAGAAGGGCCTGCAGTATTTGCAAATAAAATAAATAATTAAAAAGAAGAACCTGGCTGTGCATTTGTTCTGCAGTCGTCTGTCACTGTTCGATATTAAATGAAGTTTTCATCACTGGAATGGGTCAGTTCGCCTAACCCCAAAGCAAAGTGGCGGAAATACACAAGTATGTCGTTTCAAACGATTTGTAGAATCGAGACCTTTAAATAAAATGCAAGATCACATCTCTTGATGATGTCAAACGCAGCTTTATAGAAACGAATTCAAAACATCTCTGATGGTCGACGTTGATATAATTTAGGGGAAACTTAGTAGAATGCCCTTGTGAGTTTTGTAGGATAATTATACTTATTTTGCACAATATTTATGCATTGTACAACGACTGTTTATTTATGTTATTCTAAAACTTTGTATGTTGTGTCTTAAAGCATTCAGTGATGCCTTCTACTAGAGCGCCAATGACAGTTTTGCGGTGGTCACATGTACCCCAAATTTATAATCATGAATGTTTATGACATTGCCTGTTGCTTCAAGAAGTTTCTCAAGTTATTTAACCAAATGCGGCTGTTTTATTGCCACTGAAGTCATATATGTCTTGATTTAAAAAACATGTCGCAAAAATGAAGCAAGGATATAAAACAATCGGTCAACTATCATAGAAGCTTTTTCTTAAGAAATGAAAACTTAATATATTGCCAGCTGGCGCTAAAGAGAGGAAAAAGGAAGGGTGAAAGAAGAAGAAGAAGCCTGTCATCGTTCCGTGAACGCGCCAGACGTTTTTTTTTTTTTTTTCAAAACGTTTGTCACAAAGCATAAGTTGAGAAAGGGGGAATGGGATGCAGGAGATAAAGTTAAAAGAAGGAGTGAAGTTCAGTTACGCTTAGATATTCGCTGATGTTGGCGGTGTAGCGATTGTTCATAGTCCACTTCTTGTAATCACAATCGCGATTCCACTGCAGGCCCACCTTCATGAGTATCCGTTGTCTAATATGCGTCTGTCGTTGAGGGACACGTCCACAAGTGACGCACATCGCAGACTTTAGGTGCAGTGTCACAGTGAAGGCCCCTGTCAGTCACTGGCCGATCTTTATGACGCCTACGATGTCGTATAGATGGGGTCAGAGCTGCCCCTGCCCGAATCCGGTGCACTGTTACCTCCTCCTGCCGAGTAAGACTACGGTGGAGAGGGTGCGAACACGGAGGATTGAGAGCGCGTGTTCGCTGGCGCAGAACTTGAGAATCGGAAACGTGGCACAGGAACGGATCCGGGGGAAGAGGGGAAGGTGGTGGATCGCCTGATGTGTTTATGTGCGTCATAGCATCCGCTTGAATATTATGTGAATCGCGAGCATTGCCGCGAATCCAGTGTCTGCGCACAGGACATGGGTACTTTGAACAGAGCAAATGAATGGACTGTGTTATTTGGAATGTGCGTCGAACGGCCTTAAGCTGTTTATTGTCGGTGAGAGAGTCTGTGTAAAGATTAACGGCATGGAATGTAGGAACTGGGGGAAGGGAATAAATGGCATTGTAAATGCCTTGAAGTTTATGTCACGTGAGTGTTGAGAAGCGGATGAGAGGGACTATACACAGAAGTAACTCCTCGCTCTGCAGTATGTGATGCATCGGTATATAATATGCACCCTTCAAGCAGATATGCGGATGATACCGACGGGGAAGCAGTGGTGTGATTGTCCGTTAGCTGGCAGTACGACCATGGAGGTAGCGTCTTTAAACGATGGAGTTGTAAAGACTGTTTGCGAGCTCTGTTTGCCATCCGCTGATCAATGAGTTCACTAAGCGTGTTTAGCTGGGCGTACGCCTGAAGTACTGGTATGGGTGTTAGGCGGGGAATTAAGACACGTTATTTCACGCATACCCTCACGATTGATGGCCTCAAGGGCATCAGACTAAGGTTGAGTTGTATCCTGAAATAAGCCTTAAAAGTGTGTTTGCAGGTACTGGAATGATAATCACGGACCCTTCTCTGCATCGTTGGAGTCAACGACTCGCTGGCCGTTCCCCTTTTAGCGTTACAATGCTCTAAAACAGTGACGCACAGCAGTCAGGCACAGCGGCACCCGCTTGGCAGCACTACAGTGAGCCATGCAAATTCTCTGGCAAGGCTGGCAAATGGTTGGATGAGTGGCTCACCGACAACCACCGCGTGAGCAAGTACATTCGGTGGGATACCACAGGGATGCTGGGCAATGTTGTTTTCTTGAACCCTACAACAAAGAAATGGTTTTATAACCATTAAATGTTCCTAATAGCTGCACCCTGTATACGCAGAGCCACCCTACTGAAAAAACTGTAAGGGGCAATAACCTCACATTTTCTCACACAATCTCACTCAATTCACATAAGAAATCACGTACAAGTCTGATATAATTGCATAAGTTCTCATAGTTTCTTGTACATTATCATAAATTATGTACGATATTTTATGATAATGATGTGCACCATATGAGACTCTATGCGATTGAATGAGATTTTATGAGGTTATTGCCCCATAGAACTTTTGGTCTTTCAGTAGGGCAGTGTCATGGACGGTACCGGAACCATGGAAGAATGCAAACATTATCCTCATTCACAAGAAAGGGGACTCTAAGGACGTTAAAAATTAGACTAATCAGCTTACTGTCTATAAGGTATTTACTAAAGTAATCGCTAATAGAATCAGGACAACCATAGACTGCAATCAAGCAAAGGATCAAGCAGGGTTTCGGAAACGCTACTCTACTATCGATCACATCCATGCCATCAGTCAGGTGATAGAAAAATGCTCGGAATATAACCAGCCCTTATACATAGCATTCATTGATTACGAAAAAGCATTTGACTCAGTTGAAACCTCGGCGGTGATGCAGGCATTGCGAAATCAGGGGGTAGACGAGCCGTACGTGAAAGTGCTGGAAGATATATATAGTGGCTGCACAGCAACCATAGTTCTGCATAAAGAAAGTAACAAAATTCCCATAACGAAAGGTGTTAGGCAAGGAGACACAATCTCCCCAGTACTATTCACAGCTTGTTTAGAGGAAGTATTCAGACTTGGATTGGGAGCAGTTAGGGATAAGGGTAGATGGACAATACCTCAGTAATCTGCGATTTGCTGATGACATTGCCTTGCTAAGCAACTCGGGGGATGAACTGCAAATAATGATTGATCACCTAGACAGGAAAAGTAGAAAGGTAGGCTTGAGAATCAATATGCAGAAGACTAAGGTAATATTCAACAGCCTCGGGAAAGAACACCAGTTTACTTTAGGTAGCGAAATACTGCAAGTAGTAGGCGAATACGTCTACTTAGGATAGGTAGTAACCGCAGATCTGGACCATGAAAAGGAAATAACAAGAAGAATAAGCTTGGGATGGAGCACATTTGGCAAGCACTCGCAGATTATGACTAGCAGCTTACCGGTATCGCTCAAGAGGAAAGTATACAACAACTGCATCTTGCCTGTACTCACCTATGGGGCTGAAACGGGGAGGCTAACCAAGAGTATTTCTACTTAAGTTGAGGACAACCAAGAGGGCTATGGAACGAAAAATGGTAGGGGTAACATTAAGAGATAGAAAGCGTGAAGAGTGGGTCAGAGAAATAACTCAAGTTACCGACATTCTAGTGGAAATTAAGAAGAAATGGACATGGGCCGGACATGTAGTGCGAAGAGAGGATAACCGATGGTCGCTGAGGGTAACAAACTGGATTCCAAGGAAAGGAAAGCGTAGCAGGGGGCGGCAGAAAGTTAGGTGGGCGGATGAGATTAAGAAGTTCGCAGGGGTCAGTAAGATGCAGCTAGCACAGAACCGGGTTCAGTGGAGAAATACGGGAGATGCCTTCGCCCTGCAGTGGGTTTGCCCACTCCTGCGCGTTAATGATGGCGCTGACTACCTGCATTCAGTTTCATACTTTTCCATTGTTGATTCACGGTCCGAATACTGGCCGATCCCGATGCATCCAAAATACAAAAAGAACTCCAGTTTCGTGACTCCAGATGGGTCATATGAATTTAATGTTATGCCTTTAGGCCTATACTATGCTCCGGGTGCCTTCGGAAGATTTATGGCACACTTTTGCATAGACTTAAGTGGCAATGTTGCGTGTGTTACCTAGACGACGTAGTGATTTTCGTGAGGACCTTCGCCGAGCATCAGAGCTTTTCAGAGCCTGTAAGATCCTGTCCCGTGCTGAACCCTAAATGCCCCTTTGAAGACCGCCAGACCATTGTGCTTGTTTATCTGGTTGACAAGAACGGTGTTAGGCCTGACCCACAGAAGACCAAACCTGTCAACTGCGGTAAAGAGCCCAAGTCTTTGAAATAACGCAGGAGCTTCTTGGACATTGTTCAGCTTTGAGCGCTTCAACCTTAACTTTGTTGACGTAGCCTACCCGCTCATATGCCTCTTGCATAAAGATATTCCGTTAAAAGGGACTCCTGAAGGTGATTCTTCGTTTCGCCAGCTGAGTTTCTTCTTACTTCGCGGTCCATATATTGCGTCATTTCAGCCCAACAGCTCCTACTGAACTCCACACTAACTCCAGCGGCATTGGCGCGGTGCTGTGCATGATGGGAATCAACACGTTGTTCCTTGCAGAAGTCGCATCCTCGGCAAGTTTGAACGCAATTATACCATTAAAGAGCAAGAGTATCTTGTTCTTTCGACGTACGGCGGTTTCGCTTGTACCTTTATGGACGTGTCTTCACAGTCGCCAAAGATCATCATTCGCTTCGTTTGGCTGGTGAATCTACGCGACCCCTGTGGCTCGTTGGCCCGCTGAATATTACGCCTTCAGAATGTAACTTTACTGTGTCGTACAAAACTGGCCGCTAACACGCCGACGTAACTACTTCTCTCCGCTGCCCCTTGCTACCACTGTTTGCGATGATGACAACGTTTGACGAATAAATTGCCACCGTTCCCTCACAATTCCATTTTCCAGCCAGAACAGCGCAAAGGTCAAGACTTGGTACCGGTTTTTGAAAAAACTCGTGATACGACATCTGCCTACACCTTTGTGCTTTCGCGATGGTTAGATCTAGAAAAAACATTACTCGCCTGGCGGTGCGCGCTTCCTGCTCGTCGTTCTGGCTAGCCTCTATTCTCTGTTCTACACGCAATGCATGATGGCAGCTGGCAGTAGGCCCCTTGAGTTTTGCCAGAACTCTTACCCTTATTAAGAAATGCTTTTACTGGCGAAATGTGCGTCTAACTACTGAGCTGTAGTGACCCTTTGTGATAAGTGCCAGCGGTTCAAGCTTCCCACGACTTCTCTGCCGGACCACCTACATCCGGTGACACTGCCGACAACACCATATGAGAAAGTGGGTTTTGACCTCATAGGTCGTTTTCCCGCCCCTTCCAAAGACAATAGCTTTGTCATGGTATGCGTTGGTCATCTTACGCGTTACTGTCAAGCTGCCGCCATCCCTTCCGCCACCGCCGCTGACATCTCTTTCTTCCTTATTCATGCTGTCGTCCTCCGTCATTGGCCTACTCGTTTCATTATTAGTGACCGTGGTCGCCAGTTTAAGGCGATCAGGCCAGTTTAAGCCCATGACACCTCGAGGCATGAAACAACTGCTTATAGCCCTTTTCCCTTCTTTATGCCATCCGCCTCTAAGTTCTCTCGACACCATCATACCATTCTCTCTCGACACTGAGTCTTCCGTTTCCTGCAATCTCTGACGCGCTGAAGAGGATCGTCGGCTCGCACCGTTGTGCACTGTGGCTTTGTAGGATTGTGCTATACTGCGCTACGACCGTCGACGCTAGAATGTCTGCTACTTTCCCTGAAACTTAGTATGGCTCTCGAGGCCTCTTCGCAAGCAGAGGTTTGTCCCAGAAGCTGCTGTCGCACTACAGAGCCTCATTTATGTGCTCACTCGCGTCAATGACTTGAATTAAATGGTGTCTCGCCGATCCTCCCAAGGCCGCCCCTGTCGGAAAATAAATGTTGTGAATGTCGCAAGGAGGAAGCTCTGTCACTCTCTGGATACTGACTGGCATCCTAGGGGGCTTCATCCGCGAAGGGAGAACGTCATGTTTTAGCTTAAGAAAGGAAAAAGGGAGAGTGAGGAAGGAGAAGGTCTCCATCGTTTGGCGACCGCACTAGGCGAAGGTTGAGTCGCATCCTGTAAATGACCCTTCACAATTTGTTTTACTAGTAGTTTTATTGTTGCCCTATTTCCCAATCTCTAGCTCTAAAAGGAAGGCTATAGGTCACCCAGTGTTTATTCTTTTTCAGGTGATTCATCATTCGTATCATTCGCTGTCGTTGAACGTGGCAGCGTTCAAATCTTCGTCCTGCAAAATGTATCATTTTCCACGCTGTGAGCGAAACAATACGCCAGGGAACTGGCAGGTAGTACTTGGCTGGTCACAAAACAGGGCACTGATTTGTGAGGGGGTTGTGTGACGTCACAAGGCCACACGTCATTAGAGCTGCTATCCGCTCGGGCTTATCCGTTGAGACGGGAGGCTGAGATGAAAATGGACCTCCAAGGAATCTTTCACAATGAGGAAGACACGCTACATCTAAGCCACTCATGGCCAAATTGGGCTTTAGAGGTACCTATATCGGGTGGTGTTTCACTGCACACATTACGACTTCATGCCGAGGAATACGAGCGGGAACATCAGTTCAGTTCAGTCGTTCAGTTGTGTCCGACTCTTTGTGACCCTATCGACCATATCACGACACGCTTTCCGGTCTCTCACTATCTTCCTAACATCACATAACTTCATCTGCAGAGCCTCGAGGATGCCATCTAACCATCGCGTTCGCTGCCTACCCCTTCTCCGGTGACCCTCAACCTTTCTCAACATCAAATCTTTCTCCAGCGACTCCTCTCTTCTCATTAGATGACCAAAGTAGCTGAGCTTTAACTTTAGAATTTGACCCTTGAATGAGCAGTCAGGTTTTATGGTCGACAATATCGATTGATTTGATCTTCTGGCCATCCAAGGAACTCTCAAGATTCTCCGCCAGCACCACAATTCAAACGCGTCAATTCTTCGGTGGTGAGTCGTCTTCACAGTCCAACTCTCCCATCCATACATCACAACTGGAAATACCATAGCACGAGTTATGCGGATCTTGGTTGGCAGACTAATGTCTCTGCTCTTTACTAGCGGTCAAGGCTAGCCATGGCTCTCTTTCCCAGATGTAGCCGTCTCCTAATTTCATGGCTGCAGTCTCCTTCCGGGGTTATCTTGGTGCCCAAGAGAAAATCTGTAACAGCTTCCACTTCTTGTCCCTTGATGCTCCAGGACTTGATGGGGCAAGACGCCATGATCTTTGTCTTTTTAATGTTCACTTTAAGCCCAAACTTCTCACTCTCTTCTTGTACGCGCATCAAAAGTCTCTTGAGTTCCACTTCACTTTCTGCCATTAAAGTGGCTGCATATCTAAGGTTGTTGATACGTTTCCCAGCAATCTTCACTCCAGCTGAAGACTCGTCCAGACCGGCCTTCCTCATGATGCACTCAGCATATAGGGATCATAGAGATTGCATAATAATTAGCTGAGCAGCCAAGTAGACGTATGAAAGCGAGCATCAGCAAGAATGGCTCCGTAAACGGATGTCATAAAGGCTCTATAGCAGTGCCGTGTAGTCGAACGTTAATAGCTCTGTAGTGTTTAATTGACGTGAAGGTATTAACAGTTTTGCCTTTCAAGAGTGCCAGAGGCATGCTCCTGATTTTTGTCTGCCGGGAGGCATTAACCGATAGAAGCTTCCGCTGCCGTATAAGCTAATGGCAACGACCAATATTGTCGATATGGGGTTGCTACAATGTAGAATTCAAAGAACATAATATACATTAAACAGCTATGATGAGTTTTCACAATGCTTATATATTTAGGTAGAGATAAGGCTGGTATAAATCTATGAAGAAAGAACTTCTGGGAGATAGATCATTGTCTAAAATGGGATATTCGGTATAAGTGTAAAAAACTACAACATATCTTATGTATATCGACGGTAAATATCCATGACGGTGTTTTCAATAAAAATCGTGATGGTTTCATAGTTTTTATATTTTATTACAACGGCGTTCTTCTAATTTCGAAGACCTCCTTTCCACTAGACATTCTGTTATATACTTCCTTTTTCTAAATTGTAGAAAGAAAGCCATAATATCTTACAACCTTTTATGTTAACTCTATTCGTATTGCTGCTTCACCGGTCACATTGTGCTAGAATGGGCACATAGAGAAAGCAACATCCTTTCTTCCCGCATATTATGACTCATGTTAGGCACATATAGGGAACAGGCGACATTTTGGTCAAGATTAAATGCATGCAAGACGCCAGTAATAACCCCTATTACATGCGGCACATTGTTTTTAAATGAGGTTTGAAACAGAATGTACAGAATGAGAGAACGAAAGAAATACTGCCGCCAGGTTGCTGCAATACCCACTGTCTGTGGCAGTGGCTACATAACCTTAAGTTTAAATTGGTGCACTTTACTCATCATCATCACCATCAGCTTGACTATACCCACTGCAGGGCGAACGCCTCTTGCATTTTTCTCCAATTAACCTGGTTCTGGGCTAGCTGCATCCATTTCACCCCTGCTAACTTCTTAACCTCATCCGCCCACCTAACTTTCTGCCGCCCCCTGCTGCGCTTTCCTTCCCTTGGAATCCAGTTTGTTACCCTCAGCGACCATCGGTTATCCTCTCTTCGCACTACATGTCCTGCCCATGCCCATTTCTTGTTCTTAATTTCCACTAGAATGTCAGTAACTTGAGTTATTTCTCTGAACCACTCCTGCACGCTTCGTATCTTTTAATATTACCCCTACCATTTTTTCGTTCCATAGGCCTCTGAGTTGTCCTCAACTTAAGTAGAACCCTCTTGGTTAGCCTCTACGTTTCAGCACTTTACTAGGAGGCAATAAACTTTAAAGCAAAATGTTTTTATGAAATTAAATCAATACGCTTTTCACTGGGCATGTCCATATACGCTATGTAAAAAGGACTAGTATATTTTCACTATATGCGCTAGAAAATGTGGTGTCACTTAATCTAAATGCAGACCACAGCAAGCCAGAATCGTGTCAAATAAATAAGATGAGGCCGGTTCTTAGGGCACGCTCACATCTGTATCTAGGCTACTCGTCAGTGTACACTGTGTATACCAGCTCTTCAGTATTCTAGCAGTGCTTAAAAAACATCGCCTGAAGATAAAGAAAGTACTTTTATTGGTAATCCATGTTTTATAGAGAATTCATGGGGCATGCAAAATACACTCATTACTAGCTGGTACATTCGCGTTGAAAGAAATAAGAAGCACATACCCTTTCACGAAAACCTCAGGATACTGCTCACTTTTCTGGAGGTCCCATTCCTCACAAGGCTTTTCCATGTCTACAGAAACTCCTACTTTAACCTCGTACCCACGGAAAAAGCATTCACCTTCAGTAAAAAACAAAAAACGGTAACCACGTTTTGATATTCTTATTCCTAATTAATTGCACTCAAAGGTGCGCCAGACTTTTTCTCACTATCAGTGCCTCCCAAAGTAGCTGCAAAGTTGCATATGTCACAAGTTGCTGCCGTGGCATAAGCAAAAATGCGCGCACACACACACTGCAGCTAAAAGCAGGTTTCTGGCTTTCATGGGTTTGCCTTTCAATAGTTCGTATTAAATTTCTTTGAATTCACCTATCTGTAGTTAACCTTTCGCATTCACACTACATAAGTTTTCAAGTTTCCTGCCTTCTGAGCAGCAATGCCTTCGCAAATAAATTTTTAGCAATACCCCCAACCACCCGAGAAATCATCTTATCGTCATGGATGGGAGGGCATCTCCCGTAAAAGGGTATTATTTTCTTTTATTTCTCTTTCTTAGTATTTTCGAGGTTTAATGTATATCATACTTGAATGAAAATTGTAGTGTTTTTCCAGATTAACAATACTGTCTTCACAGACGACACATTCTATCAAAGTGCCCTAGTTAAAGCTCGCTTGAAACCTGACAGTCAAATGTAACAAACGAAGGTCAAAGTTTTATCTTCCGAAGACCAAAACTAACGGTTTTTAAGGGTAACGGATTTGAAGCAAATAAAAGTACAGCCTAGCAAAGGGCGGCAGAAAGGTAGGCGTGCGTATGAGGTGAAGAAGATTTGAAACGATTTAGTGGCCCTATTTGTGCAGGTGCGGAATATTGAAGTCGTAAAGGGGAGCTCTTTTCCTATCAGTGCTTGAACCACACCCTATATTTATAAATCGGCGAAACACGAGTATAAATCTGAACTTCCATTATCTTATTCACACTCTACATTTCACGGAGCCTGCTGATAAAATGCAAAATTAAGAAATCTGTGGTATAACGTTTTATTTCTAAGAGTACCGCCGTGTGCACGATGAAGTGTGTTCCCACACGTGCTGTGAAACACGGCTGCTGCAACCCTGTACTTATTAGGATGCTAAATTGCATAATAGGTCTTGTGTAATGATATTACGGATGACCATAATATAACGAGCTGCGGTTATTTAAGAAAAACGTCAATCTTAGATTTCATGGTATAAATTGTTAATGCTTTCAAAAAGGTTATGTCAGAAATTGTTCTTAGCATTTTGCTAAAATATCGAGGGTTTAGCACTTTTCTTCGGCCAAGCGAAAGAAAGCGATAGAACTCTTCAGGTAGACATGGCAGCAAATGTTCAAATGAATGTTTATAATTTTCTTTTTTCTTAAGCACTGGCTATATAATAAAGGATGACGCTCCTACTTCTTCTCCTCAAAGGTAGAGGATGATGATGTTTTACCTACATGAACAACGAGAGCTGCTCTCAATATCTTGACAAACGCTCTTCTCACATTACTACGCAAGGCATTCTGAACGTCATGAGAGTTTAGCCTAATACGACATTTTAAAAAGAATATGCGGCGTAGAGCTGAGTTCATAGCTAATTATATTTGCGGAAAGTGTCGTTTGGCTGTTATTTCATTCTGAGCTTGCATCCTTTCCCCAAGGCAGGGTCAGGTGTCCGCAGAGATGTGTGACGGATACAGTACCTTTCGTTTCCTATAGATCGATTGACATATTAGAAAGCATCGCAGAAAATTACTTGCCAAACTTGCCAAAAAGTACTTGCCAAAAAGTAGACAGGCACTTTCTGAGAAAGACATCAAATGCATGTGGCTTATACTAAGGCGAAACGCAAATCACGCTCAATATTTTGGTCTTAAACGGCACAAAGAGAACAAGAGAGTGATAATATATATGTTGGAGATTTCTGCATGCGAACCAGAGAGTTGTGCTGCGACGTACGCCCTAATTATCCGTCCTAATTAGATATATTCGGTTGCCACTTCCGGTGACCTTTCTACCTATCGTAAACTCTTGCTCCTTGCTTAGACTGTTGAACTTTACATTACTCTTCTGCGTCTTATTTTAGGCCTAACTTTCTATTTTTTTTGTAAATTTATTAATCAATGTTCTATGAATCGCACCTTTGCGATTTTCTCGTACATCGTGCAAACTTCCAGGTGAGAACACAGTATGAATTCAAGTCCGTTTTATTCTCTACATTGGGGTTTTTTCTCCGCCTCACATTCGCGAGGTACAAAGATCGATTTATTGTGCCTCCGTTCACCCACCGGCTTCAAATGGTTACAGTCAGTACCCATTACAGACAAGGTATTAGCGTTACATGTTACCACTATGAGCTTCGAATGGCGGCCTCTCCGAATCGACAGATTCGTAGCAGCCTTCGCTGCAATAAAGCTCTGACCGAAGTCGGGGTCTGTTGCTCCGCAGCCACTGCGGACTGAGTACCGGCGGTAAACTGGCGTATTCATATGGAGCTTGTGCCAACTCCTACACCAGGGGGGGAAAGCCCTCTGCAGGAGAAGGGCGTTTTCGGATGTGTAAAACAGGATTAGTTTGCACCCCAGAACTGTTAATAAAATTCCACGGATGGTCCTCTTCAACTTTTAGCGCATTTCTACCCCTACGCCACATATGATCCGCTGTGCGACATAAGGCGGTCGTACTGGCTTAGGGGCCACCTCTAAAAAGATTGTATCGAGCGATAACCGAGAAGTAGGTCATCGCCCTAGCGCGACAGAGACAGTGGGTCGAATCTGGGCTGCGCGCAATTTTCTATCTGATTAAAAAAAGACAACTGCATGTCAGTGGAATTGCAACTGCAGTGCGTCCTGATCCGGGCTATCTCAGCCGGAAAAGCATTACATCACTACATCAGGATTTGAATACAGGCGCAATAATTGGCGAACACCTCACACACCAAACAATCTAGGGGGCACTTTGCGCCACAATATTGCGATGCAGCGATAGCGCAGTGGTCCATAGCCTTCTACTACGTTGCAGCTTTTTCTCATTCGTCTTTCACACCCGCCTTCGTCCACTGCTTTCCGGCGTGAATCAAGTGTTCGTTGAGAAGTGTGACAGACACTGCGCGTTCTCTTTTCTGTAAACTAATATGAAACGTCACGGCATTTACTCAGTTCCTCCGTTACGGCGTTTGCTTCTGTATTCTGGGTGATGCGCTGTTCTAGGAAGCACCAAATGTAAGGCGCAGCACAGATGTCTGGATCGGATTACCGCTGCGGTAAGCTTTTCATATGAGTGATTCGCCAATTCAGGTCATTGGTCATCACCGGACGTCACGTCATGCCCCAATGCGAAGCACTGATGACATCATTTCTGCGTATTACACACGAGCGGAGCTGGCATCATGATGAAGGCGCTTCCGGCCTTGACCTCCGTGCGGTCATGGATGATGATAGCACCTGTGGATAATACTATAACTATCATCAACTGTCCCTGACATGATCGGGAGCTATCGCTGTCATCATTGCTGCATTTAAAATCATCGTCACCGCTGTCGCTATCACTAACTACAACTATCATTATAGGTCACCATCTACCGATAAGGTCTTCACTTATAGCTTTAATGGTAAAAAGGACCCCGCGGAATCTCGCGAAGTGTGACACTTCTCGCGGACGAGCACACGGACGGAGACTGAGAGCCTATAAAGGATTTGGCCTTAATATATAGAAATTATATCCAGCCCTTAGTCAGCAGCAGTGTAGGAGCAGCTGAAGACGGCGGCGGTGAGACCTGTAGATCTAACTGCCAATTCAACTCTATTACTCCGCAAAGGCCGCCACTGGAATCTGATTCAGGCACCGGTTATCGCTAGAACCTTACCCGAAGAGCCCAGCAACAGATGCTTAAGGAAGTACCAGGCACTGAATACCAACTGGTGAGGAGAAAAGGACGAATAAAGCATGTAATAAATAGACAAAGGGTAGATATGGTGCTATCTAGATTTACGAGCGAAACCGGGATTCGGGCAGATTTTTGGTAAATAAATATATAGGTAGCTGGAAATATGCATACTCGTATATAATGGAGTGTAAAAAGCGATGCAGTTATTGTAACGAAGTTTAGCAAGCTGCAATTTCCGACTGAGAGCCTAGGCACCAACAGCATGACATGTATATGATGCAGTAGAAATATTTAAGACGTAAAAGCAGCAGCGAGTAATGTAAAATGCCGTTTATTGTAGTAGAGTCGAGTAATGCGAGACTTCAATGTCATACAGGGCAAAAAGGAGGCTGCCGATGTGCACATTATACAGAAACGATAGGGGGAGGAACTAGCAAAATGAATAAAATGCAATATTTTGCAAAACATGAACGCTTTTTTCCCAAACCTCAAGAACAATTTGCAATCACCATATAATGAAACCTTGTATTATTGAATAATTAACACAAATTATTCAATAAAAAAAATGAATGAGCATGTCAAAGGGAGCCTAGTGCTGCTAATTTCTTCGTTCAACAAAACCGAGAAAAACGTACAACGCTTGAGTACAAATTTGTCGATACACTAAGCATACAACGCCATTGCTTGATGTTGAAAAAATGTTGAATGTGGATTAGGTTAAATATCTGAAATAATTAAAAAAAAAAGCGAAAAAGGTTGCTTCTAAGGTGTCAAAATGCTTAGACTGAAACGCCAATGATTGATGATGTATAATTAAATATATAAATCTGTAAATGATCAATGATTTATCGAAGCAACTGAAAAAATGAAAGGCGATCAAAGGTTTAGAACTGCTCAGAATAGAAGGTCGATGACGGCTGACGCTAATTGATCGGTGTGTAAAAAAGGAAGAAATCAATATTGAAGTAAAAACTAAAATAAAAGTAAAACCTGAAGTAAAAAACACAATCCATATGCGTGAAATGCTATCGCGTCACCTCAATGGTGGAGCTTAAGTCTCCTGCCAATTTGTTTTCGATCATGAAGCAACCGATCTATGGAAGCAAAAGACTAACGTTTCTAAAAAATCGCACCGTTGTGACCAAAACGTGAACGGCCGAGTACAATTGGAGTGTGCTTCAAGAACCAACAAATGACACGGTTCCAAAGAAATGTCTTAAATGCCCAGGTTACATATCGAGGACTTCAAAACAAAAAGCAACCCACCGAAAGGCAATGCTTCCAACCGCAAAAAAATTTAAAGAGCCGAATCTTATGTCCAAGTGTCAAACGAAGTTTGCATGCGGGTTTCGCCATCTACCGTGCTGATGGCAGGTAGATGAGAGGTTGAAAAGTTGAATGGGTATCTGTTTGCATCTCACCAACAGCTTCGATCGCAGCATTCGCCAGCTTTTCAATGAACCTTCACTCGCCTGAGATCACGTTTCCCCAGATTCAAGTGGGCTCATTCAAAATTGCTGTCTTTCCTCCAGTAAGAAGCTCGAAGGAATCTGCTGACAGCTGTAGTCGGTAGCATCACATGCTACGTCAGCGGTAGACATGACCACATAAGAGTTGAATGAAGCTAAGTGCTCTTGGGGTGCCACATATCTACCCCGCTGCTTTGGCGGTGGCTGCCAACGTTGTTGAAATTGATAACAAAATGTAGATGAGATGAGTAGTAATTAGAAAAGAAGTTTCTTTTGAGGAATTAATATGCGCTTGATCTATGACATGTTCGGAAGGCGTTGCAACTATTTCGGAGAGCTCCGACGAAGCACCTCTTTGAACAGGTGACCTAAGGCCAAATACTACCCTAATGCTGACTAAAAATAAGTTTTCTTATTCTGACCATAAATGATGAATTAAAAAAAAGTCTAAGTTGGTCTGCCAGAAGTTTCTCAGCTTCACAGGCACATTCGAAATTCGCCAGAAGAGGGTAAACGAGAATAAACCCTAGTTGGAGCCTAGTGCTGTTAATTTCTTCGTTCAACAAAACCGAGAAAAACGTACAACGCTTGAGGACGCCAACTAGGCCTTCAGAAACCAAATGAAGGTTGATTATCCTCACTGGCGAGCTTAAGCAAGTTCGTGAGCGCCTCGATACATTTTCTGAACAAGATCTCAAGTCGAAGCTTTCTGAAGCTGTTCCACACATAATGCACTACATATCACAGCAGAGAACGAGCGATATCAGCTGCCAAACCCACAAATGAAAAGGTGCAGTGCTGCTGCACTACTATAAATATTGGCTTTCGCAGTACCTATTGTTAACTTTTCGCAGTCCATAGGCTTCTTCGAAGAAAATGATGTTTTCGCATTTCCTCATTTCACTACAGCGCGAAAGCAGGTTTGGTGAGTATTAAATGCGGATTTTGCGAGGAATCTTTTAAAGCAATAGAAAACGACTTAGCCACCACGGACAAGTTTCAGTGGCATCAGATTTTATTTTTTGACAAAGTGCAAATAATGAGTGATGCGAGCGCTCTCAATATTAGAACCACTTCAGGTAGTACTTCAATAGCTATGAGATTTGTGCTCGCTTTTTTCGAAATCAAGACGCAATATCCACAGCCCTAAACCTACGTATGGAATGGCGCGTAAACAGTCAAAATTGAAAGCATAAAGGCTGCCAACTTCCATACGGTCTACGTCGGCAGTTTTACAGACAGTTTCCCGTAATTATGCACAGCACTGCTCTCATCATAGTTTAGTACAAACACAAAATATTAGAGACATCGTCGGACGTATCTCAGAGTACTGCTTGTACAGCCCGCTCCAATTCTAACGAAAGAAATAAGAGCGAACTGCTGGCCTTAATTTTCATTGCGTAATTTCATCTAATTGACCGCAAAAGTACTACTGAGAATGAATCGATCTTCGTAAGATAAAGCAGTATCGTCTACGCGCGTTTAGGAGCGCTGCGTTCTTGCCGTTAATGGACCCAAACCTGTTTGCGACGCCCGACGGAGGAAGAGCACACAGCGAGCAGCGTTGCGCCACGCCGACATGGCTCGCTCGTACACCTGTTTCAAAACCATGACCAGGATGATATTGAGAATAACAGTAACAGTGAGCAATGAAACCTTCCTCGGAAAGGAACGCCGAAATAAAGGAAGCGCATTAAAACCAACAAAAAAAGAGAGTGATCTGTGGATAATCATGCAAGTTAGATTTGTTGAAATACAATCAAGCGATGATGACAGTAAAAATAGCAATTCTGTATGCGCTATACAAGACATGCTCAGAGTAACTGAGTCTTGGAAGAAATCTAAAATTTTCGTAAAACACAAAGCAGGGCACGTCAAGGTCTTGAACGATTCAGCTCAAGCCGTCATAAAGCATCTTGAAAAAAGGAAACAATGCATTTTTTGTTTGATATTTCTTTACGTTTCACATTTCTTTCACCAATGCAAACTTTATTATCCCTTTGCTACGCATTAATTCACAGTCAATTAAACTACGGTGTCTCATATTGGGTGAAGCTCCTATCATATTTATTTCTGCCCTGTTATAAAACAGAGAAAGCAAGCGAGGCGCATATTAAGCTCAACCCCTGGAATTTAATCCCTCACGCATTTTGTTCAATCATTTAAATGTTCCACCTATCTCGTCCCTTGATTTTATTTATTGCTATCCTACTTCATATGATTCATCATCAGCTCCTGCTAAGCATAGTTTCTCCCGGCACGATCAGAAGCAACATCATCACAAATTTTACGCTGCGGAAGAACTTTTTACTACCAAAGGTAGAAACTAACTACCGGAAACAATGGCTTCGTTTTTCATCCATATCATTTTGAAATTCTTTCAACTTAGAAATCGAATAAACAAATAAACTTTCTTTGTTCAAGGTCGAATTAAAGCGATTTTGTCGTAATGTGTGATTTCCATGTTTTGATCATATTTATCCCCGCATCTGTGAGTATTTTATCCTACCTTCTCCTTGTATTTAAATATTTTAGTAACTCACATTATACTACTTATCTACCTCTTTTTGTTTGCGTTGCGTAAAAATATGTTGAGTATCTCCTATTTTGTTGCTTTTTAATTTTAGGTTTCACGGGAGATCCCATCCGCGGTATTATAAAATGCGATTTCTCGCTGTATATGCTTGTATTTTTGTTGGCATTTCCCAGTACACTTTCAAACTTCAAGTCATCACTTTTTCTTCTTGAAGATTTGCCTAAAAATTACACGTTATTTATAAAATATCCTCATGTTGTAGTTCACAAAAAGCACCACAGAACAATTGTATTGAGGAAATGTAAATAAGAAACTCATCAAATTATACAAGACCTTTATAAAATTTAGGCAATATGGGGACAACAGTAAGTACTAAGAATGGAATGGAAAAATAGATAACATTTATCAATGTGATATGGAGCCACGAATAATTGAGCCGGCACTGATACAATTATTTGTTTGCCAGGCGCCTGGTTTCTGCCATGCAAGAAGGGGACTTTTTGAAATTGTTACATTGCACACTGAATTGCTTCATGCCGGCCGTGAGGGCGCACTCTTTTAGCAGATATTGTTTATATTACTTCTTTTCTATTGAAAAAAAAAGTATATTGATTGGTTGATTGATTGATTGATATCCAGGAGGACGACAGTCATGATAAGACAAACTGCTGCCCCAATAATACACACTAGAAAATAGCACCCATAAATGATGAACGGAAACTGTCCGTCGGACTTCAGGGTTTATACCAAACAAAATGCTATACCTTTCTGCACAGAATCTTTATTGCAGTCGATAAAAGCATAAGTTTAAAGACAGTTATCCAAAGGTTTTGCTTAGTCTGAATGCGCTAATTATCTGAGTAGAAGAATCAGAAGCGTTATAAAAACAGTGTCATTCGAAGTGAAGCACGTGCTTGAAAGCACAGATTGCAATTCATACCATACAAGTACGACGAAACACACTAAACATATGTAATTATCTGTGGTGTCGATTATTGTAGCAAGTGGCCGTCGTGCACTTTCAGTTTTGAGGTGGCTCTAGGCCTGCACAGGATTACGGGCGTATACGAATGACGGCCCTAGGGAGGTTCAACAATCTATAATAACCAGGTTTTGCTGCCTGAAGAAACACTGTCCGTTCTCCTTGATAGCAGCCGCTCTGTGAAATCTTAACATGAACCGTAAGCCGTGTCAAGCGGGTGGCAAACTTTTCAATAACGAATGCAAAGATCCACCCTGTGTACATATTCAGGTACGATAACAGAATTTCCCTAAAAATATATATTTAAGTGCAATGCCAAACCATTGTATGAAGTTTTTGCTGTCTCATCTATTTTCTTTGTTTATGTTGCTAACCAATATTCTGCACAATTTCATCTTGTGTATTCCGTATGTTTGAGAAAATATTGGCGCACGCTCATCAATTCCTGATCTCTTCCGCAGTCACACAGGACTCAGAAAGAGGCGAATTGGAAAGGCAGTGTAGCTTACCATCTTGGCAATGTAATGACTCGTCGCGCATCATGGAAAACCTGGTCGCCATTGCTACTTCAGCTCCAAATATCAACAGAAGCATAGGAACTTTCTTCATATTGGCTTTCTGCTAAATTCCAGATGTCTGGAGAAAAAATAATTATTTGAATAAATATTTTAACAAATAATTTTTATGTGAAGTATAAAGCAAATTAGGTAAAAAAAAAATTGCCCTTTTTGGGCTTATGTATTGCAAAGAAACGCCCCGAGCTGCTCCTGCAGGCAAGAGTTCAGCTTCCCAACAAAAGCGTCCTCGATTATTTTGAGGACATGAAGTTTTTCCGTAGGTATGTACTCATGTCCGAGGAGAAAAGCCTGTTATTTGATGAGGTGAATAACATGTCTCCCTAATACCATTGCTTAATGCACCCTGTCATTGACACGACGCATTCCTCCCGTACTACTGTCCTTATGGTTGACACGGCGCATTCCTCGCGTACTACTAGCCTTACGGTCAAGGCTACCAACGTCGACGGTGCCTACAGCCAACGGGATGGACTGCCACTCTTAGTGTTTAGCTCGCATATCGAGCGTCTTGTTTATGGTAGTGGCCTAGCACACAAATTCCTTAATGATCTTGGGAGACATCTCACTAGACCAACGAAGATCTATTTAATTCCCCTCATAAATGAACAAGATTTTTCTGCTTGGACGTATTCTGATCAGCCCGCCGCAATAGCTTCGTCATGTTTTCGAAATAAGCGAGGACGCTCTCGCTGGGAAGCTGCACTCTTGCCAGGGGTAGCGGCTCTGCGCTTTCCTTTCAGAGAGTGGTGGTAAAAGCTTATAGGAGCTGGTCTGTCTTTGAAAAAAATTAGGTGGGGCTTAGCTTTAGTTTAGCCAGGTAGGTTGCGAAAGCAATAATAGCATGGCTACGCTATAGCTCAGCTCCTAGTGTAGCCAGTTATGGTGTATCATGTTGACCCTACGATTAACACAGGAAACACATTGGAGTTTACTAATCGTTTAGCTTTATTGTTTGTACCTATGAAGACACTTCGGTGATCCCTGAAGTAGTGAGACTTTCGTCGTTGCCGCCTAGTTGCATTCTTACGTTCTTGACTACTCAGTGAACACTCGACAAATGGTCTTCACTGCTCAAAGCGTTCATTACATTCTATTCGAAGTCGTCACCGGTTACGGACGATTCAAGTGAAGCGCGACGCGCTCGTCTGGCCGCATCTTGAGCGCGCCGTCAAGCGAGACGCTGTTATCGTTTTTCATCTGTCTCTGTAGCTCGCTGTCGTTCCTGGCTTCATCGAGACGGCGTGACCTTTCTTTATGTTTATCAGGATGCATAGCGAGTGCCTCAGCTGAGCAAGCGCGAGCATTGATATATTCATCGTTTTTCTCCTCTTCCTCTCAACTGCGAGAGAAGAGGTAACAGCAGCGCCTCCACTCAGTAGCAGCGCGGCTCCAGCTGCAGCGCGCGGTGCCTACCAACCGCCGCCACCCGATGACTCGACTTGGTAGCCCATCTCTTGCAACTGGTATGATGCCACAGCCATCTGGGGCCATTAAAGGCCAGACGTGCCTACCGACCGTGGCTGCGCGAAGGGCTGAAAATGGGAGTATTATTGATTTCGCAATAAAACTCCCCGATGTCGTGGTGGGTTCGCGATTTTGCAAACAGGTGCGAGCTGCACTGTCCAACGAAAAAAAAATCGATATTTTAGCTTCTGGATGTCATCCCAGCGATTGTACTATGATATCCGCTCAAATTACTCCAGCCTGTCCTCTAGGAAGCATCTGAGGAGCATTGGAAAGCCAATGGCTCCCGCGGCTGCTGCAACACAAAAGGCGCTTTGTTTGATTTGGTTTATGGCGTGTAATGTCGCAAAGTGATTCAGGCTCTTACAGAGGCTGCTTGACCGATGGTGACTGCGCGGTCACCGAATGTAATGTTGGAGCATGCGGTGATGTCCTCACAGTCGTAGGGAATATACGAGGGAAAACTTTGAATCAAGAACTCGAAGCCGTTGGCTACCCCGATGGGTTGACATAATCTCGATGCTACGAGATCCCTGAGGGCTGAGTCTCGGATACCTGGGTTGGGGGGTCCGGAGCATGTGTTGCTTAACTAATCACCTCCACCAGTTGTCACGGAGCCAGGCTTTTTGCAGAAAGCATCGATGATCACACAGCGGCAGCGAACAAGGTTAGGCCAGTTGTTCAACGGCAGAACTTCGGCTTCTTTGTCTCAAGGAGCCAAGCGCTCGCGATAAGCAGAATGTGACGACGATGAGTGCGTTGTGTCAATATAGCTAGGCAATTCCAAAATGCTGGCTCCTTAGAAGAAATAAAATTTGACTCATAAGCATTTTATCAATATAAATAGCAACTACGCACGGGGGTAAGCCAATAAACGCACAGTTCATAATGGAGCTAGGCATAGAGCTCGTAATGCGATCGTTTCTGTGCTAGTAAGGTCACCTAACTGAACGCCTACTGTTTTTGATTCGCCTCTTAAATAAATTCAACCTTGCTGTCGAACGAAACAACAGTACTGAAGAGAACAAAATTTATACATCCTACTATATCTTCGGTAGTTATTGAGTACGCATTTCAGCAACGCCTTCAACAAAAAGAACTCCAATTTAAATTGGCGGCGAACCCGAGTATATTTCCCACTTGCAATCTTTTTGATACGAACGACGCTCTAAGCACAACTGACACTAAAATGTCCTCGCAATCGAATATGAGCATCTTATATATAGGCGAGCTGTCCACTGCTACCTAACCCGCCTCTTTCCAACAGCACAATGGCAGCGAATGAGGCCAATCATTATATCACCATAACATCATCATTACAATCAATAAAAAGCGCTAACAGAATAATTATATTGAAGAATACCCCGCCGTGGCGGTCTACGCATGTGCCCAAAGACGCTGATTCGGTCCCCGGCGCGGCAACAGCTATTCGATGGTGACGAAAAGCAAGGCGCTCGGTGGGTTCTGCCATATCAGTGCATGCTAAAGAACACCGGGTGGTCGAAAATTCTGGAGCCCTCAACTATGGCCTCTATTATAGCCTGATTCACTTTTCGACATAACACGCCATAAACTAAAGCAAGCCAAGCGTCACAAAATAGCGCAATACATTTCACGTTGGGGGCAGGAAATACGACAAATGAGTTCAGAAATCTGGCTATTTATGAACTTCCGTTTTCTAAGCTTGACACCATACCTGAGATATCTCGGTTACAAATGAAAATAACTGCGAAATAACTAGTTACATGAATACGCACTCAAACAGCATGTGCCGCAGCCCAGGAGGGATAGTAATAAAAAAAAAACTCGCTGTGAAAACATTTGTTCTGTGCACAGATAATTTGCAGCGCTCCTGGCCTGCCTCACGGCTTAGGCCTGCATATAATACGCTCCAGCAGCGGCCATAAAATGGCATCACCTCCGAGAAAATTCGTTAATTATTCGAAGTGTGCCACGTCATGAGGGCACATGGCTTAGCCGACAATGTAAGGGCGGGTGTCACATGACTTGACCGAGCAGAGTGTGGGCTAGGCACGAAGCTACAGCTATGCTTGTTTTTGAGCGAACGCTAAGATGCAGATCCTAATTGTAGCATCAATGCAGTGACATAAACGTCGAGTATGCACTTGGTTAGACAGTGTCCGTGTCAGCGGAGTAATCAAGCACACAATTCTGTCTATGAAGGTGGTTTGTCAGCGTTATCATCGGGTGGGTTATTCACGAGTTATTTACGATACATGCGGCGCTTTAGCCCCGTGTGCTCACCAATCTACTCGGGGTAAGGACCATAACTGATTTGTTCTACGCTTGGATTATCCTATTTTAAAGCACACAACTATATCTCCACGCTCGGGATCTCATGATGTCATTCCACAATAGCTGCGCGGCGTGTTAAAATAAGGCCATCGCCGATTTTGGTCGGTGGTAGTGTCGCTCAACTGACATCGTCGTGCTACAAGAGCCGAATAAAACACATTAACGGACCCCGTGACTCGCATTATTTGTTTCAGCTGAATCCGGTACGTTAATTAATGGCGAGTGGGGAACATCTGCGCGAAGTAAATGAAAAGGCCCAGAAGGAATTTACTGTCCAATCTAACATTTCAAATATGTTCGCGATTAGATTGAAAAATACAGGGGGCTTCGGTATTACATACCTAAGAAGGGATTTAACAGCCATTGATAGAAGGCAGACCACAGAAAATATTTTCATGAATTCAAAATATTAATAAACTATAATATATTTGACTAGAAACCAGAAAACAAATCACGCAACATGTGGAGATTTTACCCGTGACCGCCAAATTTTGCGACAGAAGGTTAGATACTTAGCTGCGGCGACGGATGTCTATTCTTTCGTAGGTATATTTATTGCGTGCAACTGATCCTTGAGAGTGTTCGTAGCCGGTAACCTACTTCGCAACGGTGGATGTGAAATGCCCTGTGGTACCGTGAGTGCCATATAGAAAGTTATCTAACGGAAAGAGTCGGATCCGCGTAATACCCCCTTAAGCTACCTATGACATCAAAGATGTCAGATTCGAAGCGTCCGTTTAACTAATCGAAAACAAATACAGGAAAAATAAGGGGTTTCCTTATAGAATACGTATGGGAGCCAACAGTCACTGACGCTAAGCAAAGCATAGGTGATCTTTTATCAATGTGAAATATTAAAGCGTTAGCTCCACTGAGTTCATTTGGAAATTCTGCGTATTTCCTGCGTCTAGTACATCATATGTTACAAACCTGGTATCTCGTACTCATAAGCCGCATGCTGTTTCATGTCGCGTCGCGCTGAGGGCATCGTCTTCATCGTTCTTGCCAGGAACGAGAACACTAAGCTATCGTAGCAGCCAATCCCGTCATATGTAAAAATGAAATGATGGCCTCGCGTTATGTAATAAACATAGTCTTTATCAAATTGCAACCGATAAATACTCGCATTTTGCACTGAACATAGTCATCTTAACAATGATCGATTTATGCTTCTCCTTCATTTGTCCATTGCAATTACTCCTTACACATGGGTTATCTCGCTAAAGATAGAGGCTGAAGCCGTGTTATAGACGCTGCCAAGACTATCGAACAAAAAAAATCAAAAATAGGCTGCTGCCGAGAAGTTTCTGAAGACGACATTAGCTACTGCGGCTGTGGCCGATCGCAAACGAAGTGGAAATCTACGTTCAAGGATAATTGGAACTGTTGAATTTTTTTTTTACCGTATAGATAATCGACTGGAAAGTACAAACCAATAACACTCGCACGGTGGTTTCGAAACCACGACCTCCCATTTTCACGTCCGGTGCTCTACTTAACGCGTAGAGTTTGATGTCATTGTTGTTCGAACCCAGCCCTGTATATATAAACGTATTTGCGATTAAGATTGTTTGAAAGTTGCTTTTTGGAGAGTTAATAGCTAATCAGGTTTGCTTTTATTTTCGTTTTCCTCGGAATATATTGTCCAATAATGAATGAGGATTATGAGAGTCTATTAAGAAATGGCTGCAACAATACGTGGTGCAGTACACGATTCTAAATGAGCTTTTTTCAATACTCGCGCTGAAGTTCGTAGTGTGTTAAACCTTGGCACTGTTAAAAAACGTTCTGCGCGAGGGAGCTGAAAACATGCTGTAACAATACTCAAAATGGTCGTACTTTTCTTTGTTCCGGCTAAGAACAGATTGGCGGAACAATTGCATAAGCCTACAGTTTAGCAACTGATATTCTTCCCGTAAAAAGAAAAAAGAGACTTTGAATACGGGAAGATATTTTGCAATCAAATCAATCTGCTTGCAAACGCTTGTTCCTGAAATGTTTTATTGCCATTCGGCAAATTATCACTTCGTATTAAACAAAACTTATGACAGGCGATAGCTTATAATATAGACGTTCATGATATGTTCTGTATTTTCCTGTGGTACGTGGCGCAACATGATGGAAACCATCTAGACATTATTTTCTGTATCTACATTTATGGCCGAAGTATGTCGGTGTATCATGGTCGGTGTAGCCTAAAGTAAAGATTCCTAATCTGTAAAGCAGGCTCTAAATCCGTAGACAAGGCAAACGAGCATGGACACATCCACCAAAAATTGTTGATACACTGAAAGCAATGAAGACAAGTGAACGCTCACATATTTTCAAACAAACTCTGTTTTGCAGAGGTTTTCACTATAACTTTTAACAGTGCAGTGCCAGGAGGGATGCAAAATCTAGGCACTCGATGGTCGTAGAATATTTAGCAGGCCTGAAAGCTGTTATATTTATGAAGCGGCTAAATTCTATGGAGGAGGCTCAAATTCCGCTTCCGCTATGTATACCCACCGAATGTGTCACATATGACAATTTATGCTCCAGGCAACGTTAGTGACGAATAGCAATTATATGAGAAGGTCACACGCTTAGGATGAAAGTATAAAACAGGAATAAGATATAATTTATTTTGCCGGTCTAACTGCTGGATAAAAAGATTTGTCTAATGCTACCAAAAAGGTTCATTTTTGAATTGTAATGCCCAAAACTATTTAGTATGAGATGCAATTTGAATAAATTCAAGCAAATGTAACGAAAGAACAAATGAACTCAGCCTTCAGCCATTACGTGTCGATCTAATTATTAAACAGTGATGTAAATGTTTTTCTCAGTAGAATACTAAACTCCGAAGACAATAAGTTGTAAAAGCGCATACAGTTTACTATTCCTAGAAATGTAGCCTAAAATGAAAGAGCAGCGCCACGGCTACAAACGGCGGCGCCCACTCACCCGGTATCAATTACTTGCTTACTGTGTGAGAAATTTCACTCTGCAAGCATATGCGCCTATGTTCAAGAAATTTATAAGCAGACAAAGCAGGCAAGACATTTGCCTTTTGCTTTATCTTTTCGTCAGCACTACCAACCATAATGCCAAAGAAATACTTTTCCACTGTGCTGACGTTAGCGGTGCCCGCTAGCTCTGCATATACTGAGGAAAGGACATTCTACTTTGTCTTCGAATTTTAAGTATTCATTTATGCTGGACTTTTGCGTCAAATGGCTGGTTAGTAGCCGAGGAAGAAATTTATGATGCAGTTTGCTTTTATTAACTTGATTTACTTTTTGGACAGAACGCTTTTTGAATACATAAGTCAAATATAGCTGCCATTTTTAATTACAAGTAAGGACTCGTGATGATAGGATTTTATCACTAACTTAAACTTTGTCTCTTGTGAGCGTCAGTAAACCACGTCTTTTCCAGTAAGCTGTTGGACGTCCTGCATGTATACGATGTGCTTTAAAGCAGAGGTTGAACGATGTACTATTATAGATGTTTACTGCGACGGTTCTACGACGAATAAAGCCATTCGAAGAGTTGATATCCGTACAGTCGTATTGCTACAAACTGTCCGATGGTTCATTTTGTGGTAATAACTGAAACGTGGTCACGCTACCTTGATAACCTGATGAAGCTTTCAGAAAGAAAATACAGGCGCTTCAGGATTACATTCTCAGGATACGAAGCGCAATCAGCCTTATAACAGCAGCAATTTTGTATTTCCAATGGCTCTCGTTTCCAGTGCTTGTACAAATTCAGTGCTCTCTACTGAAATAATATGTCCCCTTGTATACTGTGTCCTTCAAATTCTCGTCTCATATATTTTCGGTGATATGTGGACTAAAATTTTCTATGCGATAAATGTTATAGGTAGCCATTTATACGTCTCAAGTTTTTGCAATAAGCTTAAAACAAAATGATATTTATTCCCATATTAAATGGGTACCAGTTGAATCTTGCGATAAGAGTATTTCTGTAGCAGCTCGAAGCTCAGAACCTGGATATGCATTTTAAAATTATTCATATACTCGACATCCTTACTCACGACGCAGCTTAGACAAACAGTACCAAGTTCATTTTGATCAAATGAAGCCCCAAACATGAACAACTGTACGCATTTATGACGACAAAATAAAAAATTTTGAATTCTGAATTATGCAGCTCAAGTTGTGTGTCTGGCGAAGTAAACATATTTTAAGCATACGATTAAAATTCATATTGACTACCGTACTTTTCTACGCAATGGGCAGAACACATCTCTATAACACACATCACCAAAGTCAGAAATGAGTTTGAGACAGTTGACATTTTGTATAATATAAAGGCTTGAATGATTTGAAGAAGTGAATGAAATTGCAAACAACGATAAAACTTGACACGTATGCCGTCGTCGATAGACTTCAAAACCCAAGCGTCCCAGGTTTCATCGCCAACTTCAAAGTCTGCAAGAGCTCCATCAAGTAGAATCCTTCAAAGCTAACCACCAAACTCACGTCGAGCCTGCCGACATTCCGGACATGACCTAATACATGTTTCCTCTGTTTATTAGGCACGCACAGCCTTTTAAATATTACAATTCAAAGGCGAATTTTGTACAAGTGAGCACTGGCAGCCGGCCTTAAGAGCTTATATTGACGGTATCATCAGCTCCGACACCAATTCCCAAAAACAACGCTAGCCACTCATGGAGCCACTACTAGGGCCATGAGCAATGTGTCGCAGTTGAAACGTTTTCCATAGGATCTTCCAAACTCAGTTTCGTTGCCAGCGGATCTAGGATTTGCTAATTTGTTGTTTGCCTTTCCATGTAAAGGTTCTAAATCACGTTCTAACTATCAAATTTCCGCGAGATATTAGGGCTTTTGCATTTCTTACGACTCTTTAATATTCAATACTTTGAGCTCTAAGAAACATCGCGTCACCATTTAACACACCCGAGAGCTTCTGTTTGAAAATTTCAATGCTCCTTGAAGGCCAAACAACATTCACGGCAGCAATACCCGCAGTCGCATATACAGTGCTTCCAGTCCATTCGAGGACTCATTTACCGATGCTATAGAAAGGTGTTTCCATCGTACAAACTGACGCTGACTTAGAGCAGCTAACCTATTCCGAAAGGAACTCGATGAGTTCACCTTCACAAAAACTCCATCAGACACATTTACGCTACAGCGTACTCGACTTAAGCTTCCCGATGCATGTTACACTGTAAAGCTTTTCCAGCACTTCTAGTATGCCTGCGTTTTCATCTTGACAGATCACACGTCTCTAGCGTAATCTTCCACATGGTATTATTGATGAAGGTCACCCTATACCTTCTTCAAGAAGATTACATTTCGCATTTGACGGCGTCCATCCACACCGACAAAACCACATATATTGAAAGAGCAGATAGATGAGGTCTCTTCGGTTGCCATTGAGACTTTTTTATGTGCCAGTGGCAGAACGTCTCGCAACAGCCTAACTTAAACACTACTCAAATCTCACAGTACTATACCCATTAGCTTCAGGGAAAGCTCGCCACGTACACCTTCGTCTCCGGGGCACTCTATGCGACATGGCTTTGTTCAATCCTGTCTCTTCATTCAGGATGCGCTCCTTCGAACTGTTTTCAGCAAAAGGTTCACTGGCCTATAGGAGCGACGTTTGCTTGCTCCACGCGTACAAAGAGGTTTGTTGCCACGCAATCTACAGATTTAAATCACTCTCCGTTCGTTTGAAAAGAAGGTGGCTCTGCTCGCCGAAGTTTTTTGTTATGAATTGTGCAAGTCAGCTAGTACCCTAATCGTCGTTAGCACGACAAGCTGACATTGATCATACAGTTGAAATGGCTAGCAATGCTAAGGTTTTAGGTTGAGGTAGAGAACGTAATTTGGCCAAGCTAATGGCAGACACCGATGAAGAATGGAGCAACGATTGTGCTCGTAATGCTTTTTGGCTTGCATAACCGGACATAGCGAGCTAAGCCACAGCCCCTAATTTTTGCGTTTCTTTGACGTTATTTGCCACGAAATCCTCCAAAGCCCACTCTGCACACTTCCTATCTCTTAATGTTACTCCTACCATTTTTCGTTCAATAGCCCTCTGGGTTGTCCTCAACTTAAGTAGAACTCTCTTGGTTAGTCTCCAAGTTTCAGCCCCAATGGTGAGTACAGGTAAGATGCAATTGTTATATACTTTTCTCTTTAGCGATAACGCTAAGCTGCTAGTCATAATCTGTGAGTGCTTGCCAAATGCGCTCCATCCTAATCTTATTCTTCTTGTTATTTCCTTTTCATGGTCCGGATCTGCGGTTACTACCTGTCCTAAGTAGACATATTCGCCTACAACGTCCAGTACTTCGCTGCCTAATGTAAATTGCTGTTCCTTCCCGAGGCTGTTGAATATTACCTTAGTCTTCTGCGTATTGATTTTCAAGCCTACCTTTCTACTTTTCCTGTCTAGGTCACCAATCATTATTTGCAGTTCATCCCCCGATTTGCTTAGCAAGTCAATGTCATCAGCAAATCGCAGATAATAGACCACGCCGTTACGAACTAAAATATCTGTGTGAGCGTCGTATAGCAATATTTGCGAGTGGTCATGGAGGAGTGTCTCAAACCTGCCCACGCCAACACGCCATCCAAATAACTTCGCCGGTGTTTTGCACATATATCAGCTAAGAAAACCACTATAAGCATCGTTTACCTTCGGCAGGGTAATGTTTTCTACCATTTTAATTTAAGTAAACCGGTCCTATGTTAAGTGCATTTATTTCACTGCATCTGACACTCCTCCTAATTTTTTGCCTCCCCTGCTGCACTTGATTTTATTGTATTCAGATGTGTCACCCTTGAGGTTCTAGATTATCCTCTTCTTGCACTACATGTCTTACCCATAACCTAGAGGTTTCTTCTTTTTTTGAGTTTGGCAGAATGTCGAAAGTATCAAAAAGTCGGGTTTGCTCCCTGACCCACAATGCCTGCTTGCTGTCTAATAATATTACGCCTGTATTTTTCCTGGCATAGCTCCTTGCGTTCTCTTAAATTCAGTCTGAACCTTTTTTGTTAACCACTACGTTTCTATGCTATAGCGGGATTCCTCCTTAATGACGCTGGTAGGCTGTTAGTCATTATCTGTGGGTGCATAATAAATGCACTTCATCACGCTGATTATCTTAGTTATTTTCCTTTAATGATATCGATCTGCCACTATTACTTGTCCTAAATACACGCATTCTTTTATTACTTCAATTCCCTTGCTAATATTTGTAAACTGCAGTTCTTTCCCGAGCAAGTCAGTCATTATTTCTTTGTTGTGAGCATTAATGTTTAGACGTATCATTCTGCTTTCTTGTCACAATCGTTAATCACCGTGCAATTTCTCTTTAAGATTGCTTAGAAAGGCAATGTCACTGATTCTCAGATTACTGGTGATTTCTCGATCAACCCATTTTCTTAACTATTTCTATTTCGGACAAACGACGAATAATGCTTCGCGTCTTTGTGACTATTACTATTTTTTGTGAAAAGTTTTTTACCTACTGCATGGAGGACTATGGTTAATGTGTAGTCATTATAGATATTGTTGCGGAGAAATATTTATTGAGACTTAAGCTGCGACGGTGGGAACTTGGCGCATAGACTTGAATTGCCGTGCAGCATCCACCCTGTCTGCGTCGTCAGCATCTAGAACAACACTTAATAGTTCACGCGTTCCTCGGTCGTCGTCATCTGCGAGCACACCACTTTGTAGGTCACGTATTCCCCAGTAATACTATCATACTCGGCAAAAGGCGACCTGCCGTTTGTGTTAGGCATGCGGTGTGGAGTGGGAATATTCTGACTTCAGGCGTGGCGCATGCATTAATTCGGAAATGGGTGTAGAAGACAGGGACTTTGGGCGGAGTGGTGTAATCCATATTTTATGTCAGCCCCTGGGCAAGGTTTTGCACACAGCCCCACACGACGGCACTGACGCCCGAGCAACACCAGTGTCCGGCAGGATAGTGAACATCACGCTGTTGAGCTTTGTAGTGGCGTTTTTGAGTTTCTTGAGAGGCAGAGAGCTTATGACGAGTACTCTGGCAAGAAGCATCGTCTGAAGCGATGATATCGCGGGCATCAGAAGTGACGGGTCCAGCTGCGGGAAGCAAAGTGTCGAAGGGCAGTAAGGGGTCGCTTCTTATCAGAAGATAGAATGTAGAATACCCAGCACTATCATGACGCGAACAGTTGTATGCGATTAGGCTAATGGCATGCTAATGTCACAATCGTGGTGACCATCGGACACATACACATTTTGCAAAGCATGTCGTTGAGTTTGCAAAACATGTCGTTGAATGTGTGGTTAAGACGTACCGGAAGGCAGTATGTCTAAGGGTTAAAGGCTGTGGTAAATTTGTGACAAACGGATCACGAAGTATTTGTTCGGCAACTCGGGAAAGGAAACAGCGGCCACAGACGGTAAGTAGTTGACGGGTAGCATCATGGTGGAGTATGACGTCTTGCAGAAGGAAGTCAGCAACGTCAGTTGCGCAGCTGTTTGGAATGACGGCAGTGATCATATACTGCGTGGCATAATCGGTGGCCACAGCGATCGACATGTTTTCTGACGAGGGCTTCGGGAAGAGCCCTAGGAGGTCACGGCCAACACGAGAAAAGGGCTCAGTCGGGAAGCCAGTCGGCTGCAGGTGTCCAGGAGGCAGAAAAGGGGGTTTCCTTCCACGTTGACAGAGGTCGCAAGCGGCTACATAACGTTGAACGGAGCAATAGAGTCCATGCCAGAAGTAACGGAGCACGCAGTCGTGTCTGCGAGAGAGACCCAGATGACCACCTGTAGGGACATCATGCATTTTTTCGATAACGCTAGACCATAGGTATTCGGGAACGACCACAAGTGTACAGCGCCATCAGGTCACATGTTCTGGCGGTACAATGTTTCTATGCAGAATAACACGGCGAGGAAAGAGTCACGGCTGTCTGTGCGGAGGCGATCGATGAGAGAGCTGAGGGTTGGGCGCAAGCGCTGTTCGTCACCAATGCGGGCGAAATCGAATATAGGGAAGACCAAGGGGTCCGAATCTTGGTCTGTAGGGGAAGAGAGGTAGATGGTATAATGTGACAGGCAGTCTGCATCCTGGTGGTGCCAACAACATTTGCGTTTAACGGAGAAGGTATACTTCTGCAAGCGTAGTGACCAGAGCCGAGACGGCCAGCTGGAACCTTTAGGGAAGACAGCCAACACAAAGCGTGGTGGTTGATTATAAATGTAGTGGGTCGACAAAATAAGTAGGGCGACAATATTCCAATGACCCAAATGAGAGCCAGGCACTCCTGTTCTGTAATAAATAGTTTTGATCTGCTGAAAACAGGAAGCCGCTGGGGTACGCAATCACGCTGTGTTGGGCTAGTTGTCGCTGTTAAAGAATGGCACCACTCCGTGGCCACTGGGGAGAGTGCAAAGTTTGATCGGAGCTGACAGATTGAAATGGGCCAATACAGCAGGATTGGTGAGAACAGCGATGAGGCAGGACATTGCGTTAGTCTGATGTGGTCCTCAAGAGAAAGGAACGCCTTTCTTCACCAGATTCATGCAAGAGCAAGCGGGGGCTTCAAGATTCGCGATGAACCGGCGAAAATTAAAAAGCAATCCTATAAAACTGCGGATCTAACGGGGTGAAGACGAGATGGAAAATCAATGTGAGCATCGAGTCGAACCCCGGTGAGATTCACCAAGTGGCCAAGCACTTTACGTTTCCGGCAACCAAAACTGCACTTTGATTTCAGTTTAAGTCCGCCACGCTGGAAAAGTGCCAAGATGAACGAAAGGCGACGGAGGTGGCTCTCAAACTAGGGCGACAAAACGTTCCCATCATCCAAGTAACATGAACAAGTCGTCCACTTGAAGCCGCGGAGTAAATCAAGTCTTTATTCCCACCTTGCACATTACACAGATGGAGGACGATGGAAAAGAAGCTGCGAATAGGCAGCTTGTCGAGTCCGTAGCCATCATCCAGGCCATTAAAGAGTCCATCATCCGTTCAAACGTAGCAGGGGCATACGAAGTCCAAAAGGCATCGCATTAAATTAACAAAGTTCATCGGGTGTAACGTAAGCTGTCTGTTCGCAGTCTTGTTCGTCAATAGAGATTTACCAGTATCCGCTACAAAGGTCGGTGCAGGAAAAGTAGCGGGGCCCTTGCAAACAATAAAGGACATCTTTTTTTCGCAAAAGCGGATAGGCATATTGTTTGCGATGTTGTTCCGACGCAAAAGCATCAACTGCAGTCTGTTTTGAAGGAGAACGACAGTAGATGCCCAAGGGCTGTTCGAAGTTTTGATGATATTGTTGGCCAACATTTTGTCAACCTCCCGAAGGATGACTTGGAGCTCAGAAAGGCAGAGACGATAAGGACTCCGATGCATAGGTCTTGCTTTTCCGGTGTCAATGCAGTAAGTCACATCTGATGTTTGATCCAGAGGGCCGGTGGCAAACTCAACAATATCGATGAGGGATAACAAAAGGATGTGAAGCTCCTGAGTGTGTTCGGGGCTGAGGCTTGAGGTAATCACCGCGGAAATACGGTATGTATTGGTGGTGGGGAAATTCGCCTGCTTGAAGGATGCTTGAAGGTGGGGCAGGTGTGAGAGGAGAGATGGTGCTGTCTGTGAACGGAGAGAAGGTAGAAGGGGATATTCCTTCATCATTCATCAACAGATCTGAGGCTGGAACTCCTTGTCTTTGCGTCTGCCCTCATCTGCCGCGGACGCCTCATTCACATTGTGGACGCCAGGCTGTAAACTGATGCTGCCTCCTATCGTTGCATGTGCACGCACTAGGTATCTACGTTTTGAGCTCTGCTCGTGAGGAGATAATCATTGTTACATGAACTACAGACTCAATGGTGATGCTTTTGTTAAAGAAGCACCTCGGCGGACCTCTGGCAGCATAACACTTTCCTCGTACCTCACCTGTTTCAAACTCAGCTGCGCGGTTGTCGCATCGCTGAACACTCGTATGAAATATTACTACGAAACACAGCCACTGTTTACTTTTTTGACACCTTGTTCTTTCCATGCTTACATGCGCGTAACCACCATTTAAAACTACCATTCCGTGCTCTTAGTTCTCACTCATGGCTACCATAGCATTGACCTGACTTCCTACAGTTGGCGACCCTGTTCACAGTCCTGTTGATCACAAAGGCTCGTTTGGTGGAATTACGTCATATTTAAGTCAGACATGAATCACATCCGATTGTATATACAGTATCATATAGACAGTGACGGTTCTGCTGTCGTTCGTAGACGTCTATACTGCGTTTCATTATCAGAACGCAAAATGATTGAAATCCAAGTTGCCGAAATTCTCGTGCGAAACATCATCCGGCCTTCAAACTTCCCATGGTCCCCGGCTGTTCTTCTTAGCAAGAAAAAGGATGATTCTCTTCATTTCTGCGTAGAATATTAAGCCTTTACCAAGATAACCAGTAAAGAATATACTCGCACCCTCGCATAAAGACGCGTTGGTCTGTCTCCGAAAAGTTGAGTATTTTTGCCTTTCTAACTACGCTTAGGATACTAGCATATCAGCATGCAAGCATCTGAAAATGTCAAGACGGCCTTTGCAATGCTTTCAACGAATTTGACATGATCGTATTTGGTTTTGCTTGGTCGGTGGGGTTTAACGTCCCAATGTAGCTACCGCTATGGGAGCCGCCGTAGCGGATGACTTGCAAACATCTTAGGTTCTTCAAATTGCAATGGCAACGCACAGCACACGAGTGCCTTGCTTGCTGCCTCGAACGAAAAGCTGCCACCATGGCCGGGATTCAAGCCCGCATCCTCCGGAACAGTAGTCGAGCGCCGCAAGCACTGCGCCACCATGGCGGGGCTGATGGTATTCTGGCTTAGCAATGCTCCTGCCAGCTTCAAGCGCATGATATAAACGGTGCTTCCTAAGATGAAATAGAAAGGAGGCCTGCTTTATGTACACGATATCATTCTCTTTGAATTTTGCCCACACCTTGTGCTGTCTTACATGCGTTCTCATTGCATTTCACAAGCCGGCCGCCAGATCTGGCATAAAAAGGTCGCATTGCAAACGAAAGTATGTCTTTGTCCTTAAGAAAGCAGGCATCCAGCGAAATCCCAAACAATTCCGGGTGTAAATTATTTCCCTCGTCCGCAACGAAAGGAAGCACTAAACTGCTTCCTCCGGTTTGAATCATACCTCTGTCATTTAGTACGAAGCTTTCCTTCTATTGCGTCCCATTTAAACAACGTTCTCAATTGGGAGGCGTTCTTCTTACTATCGAACAAATGTGGTGAGGCCTTCCACTAGTCCGACCGAGCACTACAAGGCCGTTGAATCGCTATTTTGATGAAACAGCGCCCGCCTTTCTTTCTACTGACGCAAGTGGACAAGGTATCAGTGTGGTTCGTTTGCGCACGATTCTGTGTCTGTACAGCCCATATAATAAAAGAAGAGCTGGAGAAATAAAACTACACAGAAGACACACATAAAGACAAGGATGATGCAGCTCTGACAACAATTACTTATACCCACACACCTTCTTTCTTCACTTCTAAGTACAGCTAACATCTTTCTTCAGTGGCCTGTCATCAATCTCGAAATTTCTTCTGGAAACGGAAAGCGTTGTAATACATTTTTCCCCGTGAACAATGATTGCCTTGGCTTCCGAAATCTCTCATATCAACGTTTCCTAATGCTTATTAGAAAAGACGCAACATCAATATTGGCGACGTCTTGCCTCAGCCTTGCTGTTCATTGCCAAGACTTCACGTTAGGCACAAAACCTCAGTCCAGCTGAACTTCAGTTTTGGAAAGGAACCAAGGTACGTTGACACGTGAGGTTTCGGAAGCGTAGCTGCTAAATATATCTGCTCAAGAATGCGCTAGTACATCTTCTGTTTTCTCATTGACTGACTGATTCAAACACATTAATTGACAGCGCTGAGTAATGTGCCTTTGCTTCCAGCATCTGTGCCTGCATCTGGCTCCATCACAGTCACAGCGGACGAGTCGGGAGCTGCGTTTATTGTCTTTGACATCTGCCATAAAGCTTGGCTCTCGGGCCGAAGTCATCAAAGTATCCGAGATTTGCCCAGAGCATAGCGACGGTCGCTTTGTCGAGAGAAAGGGGAAGTACCCTATTGATAGGAGCTGGCAGGTCAGATGGCAATTGGAATTTCAGAAAGAGCCCTGACTGGAATATCAGAATACTCTTGATAGCGTCATGCTATATCGGTAGGGGTCGCTGTACTTCGACAATGCCGACACATCCCTTCGTCAGGGTCATTGTGAAATGTTTACCTCAATGACGGGGAACAAAGTTTTAGTTGCGAGGCGGCGGACTTATGTCTGCGTTGCCCTCGATAACTCATCCTGCCTGGCGTCCTTTTTCCTCGGCGCGTTCCTCTCTTCCATTGCGGTTGTGCTCAAGGGCCTTGCGCCGTCGTTTCCTGACGACTGCTTTGAAGGTGGCAGGTTTTGGTATCTGCTATGATGAAAGTACGTTCGGCGCAGTTGATATGTTGCATGGTGCGGCTCGCACCTCACTGTTGGCCCACTCGTTTCCTTAAATGCTTTACATGCAACCAAGACGTCGTCACTGTAATGCTTGAAATTGAGGTCCTCAATGTTGCTAATAAGTCACCGGTTATATAAGGTTAGGTAGACGGACATGAGGTCACTCGTCGGCACACTTAATGCGCGCGAGACGAGTCCGTGAAGAGTCCGTGAAGTCTGTGCTTGGAATTATATATTGGAAAGGTTGCGCACCTTTTGCGCACCTTTTAAAAGGGCTTCAAGATCTACTTCCCCAGTGCCGACGTCATCGACAATAGCGTGACATCAACCCACGCAGCCGCCCGGATATACTTTGGAACATCAGTGTCGCAGTTACGGGCATTGGTTGTGGGGATTATTTTCTCTGCCATATCAGTATATATTGTTGTGGTAGTAGCCGTTACTTTGTTCGCTACGCTGCTGCTATACGCCTTAGCGAAAGGCTTGCGTCCCTCCAAATAGCAGCAGTGAAGATACATTTTTTTTGGCAATGACCTGCCATCTGTCAGCGACATTAGCGGGACCCACGGCGGACGGATACAAATAATTATTTGAAGGACGAAATTCTTTTGTTTGGCGCAGCATGAAGTTCCTCTGGGACATGCCGGTCGGTTGGGGTACAGCTTAGCCAATTTCTTTCGGCGAGATTTCTCTGTTCAGCCATCCCCGCAAGCAGGCTCATGCTGCTATGCGGGCACAGCTCTTTGAGAGTTGTTTGTTCCGGCAGACCCGTGATAATGCAGATGAATTTTTGGTTGGGCGTTGCTGTGTTTTCAGACTGCTTTCTCGTAATGAAGCGGAAATTGTATCCATATATGTTGCAGGAGTTGAAAAGTGCTGTATTTACTTGGCGTGCCTCCTTCTCCTTAGTCGCCCACTGAAGACTGGTTACTCTGCGAATAAGGCGTAGGAGTGTCTTACACTGGGACCTTACTTTACTCACCCATGTCGTGCCCTTTCCATCTTGGTCAAAATAAGCCCCTGGAACTCGTGTGGTAGATTGGCGTCGAATAGGGTGACCGGACATGTATAAAGTATATAATCTTCGGTCTGATTCCGCGTGCATGTGTGAACGGTTATTAATTACAATGTATTCAGTCTTCTCCGGTGATGCATACATGCGCTATGTGGTTAAGAAATCTCCGATGGTATCTAGGCCTTATTGAAGCTGAGATTGCATTCCTAGGTTACTGGCACAACATTGAAGAAAGATATTATCTGTGCTTAGATGTGAAGAAAGAAGGTACGCGAGTGTTGAATAAGTTAGTTTTCAGTCCAACGTAGTCCTTGTCTCCTTCCTTTCTTTGTATCATTGCCTTTTCATCTACGTCTTTCATCATGGGTGCGAGCAAACTAGCTTAGTATTCACTCTACTATTGTCTGAATAGCAGATTTTGGCATGCACAAGCCATTCGCTCACAGTACATGAATTGATTAAGATACTATGGAGCAAGAAGATCTGCCGATCGTTTGGGCGAGATTTCCCCGTTCAGCAAACTCCGCAAGCAGGCTCCATGCCGCTGTGCGCGTACGCTTCTTTGAGAGGTTTGTGTTTCGGCAGACACCCGACAATGCAGATGGCTTCTTGCTTGAGCTTTTCTAGGTTTTCAGACGGCCTTCTTGTAACGAAGCGGAAATTGTATTCATACATGAGGCAGGAGTGACGAGGGCTGTAAATATTTGGTTGATCTCCTTCTCCTTAGTTCCTCACTGGAGACTGGTTACTCTGCTAATAAAGCGTAGGAGTGTCTTGCACCGAGGCCTTACTTACTTATCCTTGCTATGCCCTTTCCGTCTTGGTGACGATACACCCCTAGAATTTTTATGGTTGATTGGCGTCGAATAAGTGGCCAGACATGTATAAAGTATATAATCTTCGGACAGATCCCGTCTGCCTGTGTGAACCATTATTAAATAGAACGTATTCAGTATTCTCCTATGATGCAGACATGCTCACTGTGGTTAGGATATATCCGATGGTATCTAGGTCTTATTGCAGAGATGGAATTCCTAGCTTGCTGGCACAGCATTGAAGGAAGATGTTAGTTATGCTTATATGTAAAGAATGAAGATACGCGAGTTTGACTAAGTTAGCTTTTAGTGCAACGTAGTCATTGTCTCTCTCCTCATTGGCTTTTAGTTAAAGCTTAATATCTTTTCAGCGGCGAGATTTTGAATTGCTCATGCTGCTTCATTCTGAAGAGTGGTTGTTGAAGATCTCATTGACTAGTTTATTCTGCTCTCTCTTCATATCTAGACTGAATTGATGTTTTATCAAACTGTGTTTCCCACAGGGCACTTTTCGATTACCTTCACATTCTGCACAAATCTTTTGCAAAAGCACTTTATGCAGTCAATTTCATGTTTAGCATCCCAAACCGGGCCTTTTTTGTCTTTTCGGGTTCTTTCATTTGTTAAGAATTGTTCTTCATAATTCGTAAATTATGAAGCTTTGCAGCTCTACTTATAACACCCCCTGCTCTTTTAAGGGTACACACAATAGTCCCCTACAACTGGTCACAAGAATACTTTTTACCTAGCCTTGATGAATATCCCAGCTCACTAGAGTTTACTGCATCTTTACCACAACTAACGTGCCGCTAACGTGATAGCCACCAAAGCAGTCGCTTTTTTGTCCGGGCACAGTTTATCCATTGTACGCGTATCACGATGCCCCTTGAACTTTCAGTACGGACGGGGATAGGGAACCCTCCCAACCCTCAATAGTTTACAATGCGCTGGGTGGATTGTGCATTCAGGACCATACTGTGCGGTGTGGGCTGCCTTCTTGCCCCAAAAGTTTTTTTTTCGGGTCGCAGAACCAGGGCTTATTCCATTGCTCCGCTTGATACACAGGCGGAGAGGGTCAAACAGTGCAGACGGTCCCGCAAGAAATATCCCATGCCAGCCAAGGGGCTCTGCAATTAGGCAGAAGTTAGAGGGCGACGCCTACCGACAAGACGTCGCCCTCTAACGTCTGCCTAATTGCAGAGCGGAATAATTATATGGGTCTGACTTGTCGCGATGCTGCCGCGGCGTGTTGAATGACCCTGCAACAAAGGATGCGCACGGTATGTAGAGTAGAGAGCTGGACCTGTTGCTGAGCATTGGTCAATATCGAAACAAGTGGAAGCACGCAGACATAAGGATGTGCACTGGCCAACGCTAGACTAACAACTGAGTTTATTTCTAAAAAAATAATGTTTACATATATCCTTCAGCGAAGGAGCAACGCACGCCAGCATGCCTCGAGAAAAAAATGTAATGATAGTCACGAGGAACATGAGATGCCCGTCACTGCATGCTAAGTTCGCTGTACGGAGCTTCAGAACTGCAATTATTTGTCGCACAAGGTAACAGACGTGCCAGTACACAATTCTCATCAGTTTTGATAATATGACATGCTTACATGATTTCGGGATGGCTCTTTGTTTAAGCCAGCCTTAAAGCCAGCCTCCTTAAGCAACGATCTGCATTTGTGTTTCCGGCATGAGTTTAGGAAAATTAGCTCCCTCGCCGGAAAGTACAGATCTTTTATGTTCACGAAAACAGGCATTTAAGCACCGACCCGTCTGTCCAACATGAGTTTTCCCGCGTGTTAATGGGATGCAAGTCAAAACTTGTGTCGCACAGGCAACAATCTTTGTCTAACATTTAACCGTCCACTGCGCATTTTTCCTGCTATCAATTTTCCTGCACAAAGTAGACGGTTTGCATGGGGTGGAGGAGGAAACAAACTTTATTTAATTAAAATTAACGCAGGCACTCCCAGTTCAGAAGCCCTCTGGTGTTTTCCTCTAGATTGGCCCGCTGAAGGGAAGAGCCAGGAAATGAAGTCACGCCTCTCCTAGCGGGAAACGTATGTGGAACTGACCTAGCGCAATGCCGCCGCGGGGTCAAATGGCCTTGCAAAAAAGGGTGTGCGGGCGGAAAAAATCACTTGAGCAGCTTGGCAATTGGTGACCACTTTTATGTTGTGTGAAAGTGTGTGCGAGGAAGGCGTTACTTCAATCTTTCTTTTTTTCAATTTATCTACCGGCTCCGTTGGCTTCGTCTTCACCGTCTTCAGCAGTTTTTCTGACATCCCTTGAATTACGTGAATAGGGAACCCTGATTCTATCAAATGTTGCTTTTGAGGCAGAAAGCTATCTTGCATGGTGTGAAAGAAGCGTTTATGCAATGCGGTCATGAGACTCAGGGTAGTTATGCCCATTTCAGTTAGCTCTGAATGACTTGAGCTGTCTGGTAGCAAGGCCAGCTTTGTATGTGGAACATAGGTCCAGCAAAGGTACCCATTTTCATGATACGCTAAAATGATGTCTAAAACGTAATATCGTTGCGGTCTGGTAGTTCATAAGTAAATATTAGAGTTTTAGAGCATGACTTAAAGCAGTCCAAAAGTTTAGCGACTACATCCTGCAGATTGATATTGGGACCAACATTAAAAAGGCTAAGATGTCACCAACATAGGTAAAGACTCTACACAGGTAATTTAATTTCCAATCTTCCTTTTAGTAGGGTGTCAAACGGGCGAAATTAAAGTTAAATAAATTGGCGCTGCACAGCAGCCTACACATATTGCCCTCTTCTCCACCTACACGTCAGCATTAAAGTCAACCCCCATCGAAGATAGGCAGGCATTAAGAGGTTTCAAAAAACCATCCAGAGAGCCTGTGCATAGGTTTTAGAACATAACTGCACCAGATTTCTCGATCAGATCTCGCACTGTCTCGAATAGTTGATGATAAAGCTCCTCGATGTCAACAGAGATAGATGATTTCAATTTTTGCTGGTGTTAGATCCAGGGAAAATTTTACTGCAAATGATTCAAGCGGTTGTGGGGTAGAAAACCTGCTTTCTAGCAACTGACCACTTTTTGTACGATTCCCGCTGTGACTATTGTTCTCAGTGAGAATTCAATTTGTAAATGTTCACTTTGATAAACACACTAAGCTTGTTGCCTTTACACAAAATGATTGCTATTTTAAACTTCTCAAGCTTCCACATTTGGAGAAGGTTAATAACTTCTGATTTTGCTCTCGTTGGCCTTTCCTTTACCTTGCTAAATTATTCTGCAGAGCGGCCAGCGCCTTTTTATTGAAGGCACCATTTGCATAACGACAAAGCTTCCTTTCATGTCAGGCTGTAGTAGTGACATATATTAAGCTCAAAGTAGTTGACAATAGGAAGGAACACGTTAACGCTTTGGTATTTCTTCTTGAGATCTGGGCCCGCAGAAGGAAGTCAACTGCTCCTGAATTACATCTTGTTTTTTGTTGTTAAGGTCCTTTGTCTGCGATGTGGCATACTTTGGCTATCAGCTCGTGACTCGCTATGTGCGATGATAGCCTATACTTTCGTGCTTTTTGAATAATTTCACGCCATGAAAGGAAGATTTCTGTAACAAGAGCAAGGTTTCATGGAATCAGGGTTGTCTATGCACGTAATTCAACGAAGTGGGCAGATAAATAAAGAAGGAAAATTGAAGTAATGCCTTACGTGCACACGATTTTATATAACATAAAGAGGTCCTCAATCGTCAAGTTGTCCAAGTGGTTTTTCTGAGCCATGTAAACTGCCTAGTTTGTGCAGCAGGGTTGGCAATAACAGAAAAATTCACCGCGCACGGTTAGCCATGACAAAAACTTTCTTCCCTGTGCAAATAAAGTTGTGTATTGCATTCTATTACTATGCGAAAAAATGTATAGTGGATACTTGGGTCGGTGTTTAAATTCCCCATATTCTGAACATGAAAGATATGTACTTTCCTATGGGGGGGCGAATTTGCCAAAACAATACCGTAAGGATAAATACAGGGTGTTCGTTAAGGAAATCATCATTATAGGCCGGGGTAAAACAAAGAGCCAATGCCAAATATTGGAAGCATATCATTTTGTTACGGGCGAGGAAGAAGCAGGCACTGCTGTGGGAAGGCGCGCTTTTCCTATGTCCACCATCTTTAATTAAACATCATTTACTATGGCCATCGTTCTTGTTTTGTCTCATTTCGTTATCGACTTGACGTCTCGTAACATTTTGGTTGCAGGGGCGGGGTACGTCATTATTACTCCTCATCCTGGCCCGGAGCAACTGCGCACTGTGTCTTCTTGCGCCGTCGGCAGCGGGTTCCTGGAACAACGCATCGCTTGGCGGTTCCCCAGCCTGCCGGACCCGAAGTGACATTGACGTTCTCATGTCTCGCGCCCTGAACACAAGACACGAAGAAATGCAAGTAGCCAGATGTAAAGACCCCACCGAGTGAGACGCCACTAACGCGAAAGGACACATTACAAGACACAGCCCATAAAAGACCTGACAAAAAGATCACACCAACGCAAGACGTTGACTAGACCAACCTACCGACCCGATACAACACCACACTTGACGACATCGCCCAGCTTGTGCAGTTTGATGGGTTCCTGGCACCAAGCTGTCAAGTCTTGGCGACCGGTGCCGTGAAATCTTCCTGGGCAAGTGTTCGTCGGTCATCACAGCGGAAAGCCATTACCGATCCACACAAGATCATCGTCATGTCATAAATGTGATCAACTTTGACTTATATTGTTTTTGCTTGCGTTTGTGCTAAACGAAACACCTTGGCCAAATTGTCATGGTGAGTACGTGCCATTTTTCTAGTGGCCAACACCAAAAACGTTGACTTCGTCTTCATCCACAGATGGGGACAATCGCTCCGTGGCCTCGTGTGGCTTGGTGGCCAAGGGTAGTGTTATGGCGAGGAAGAAGCAGGCTGAGGCGTGGGCAGGCGCGCTTGCACTAGGTCAGCTATCTTGCATTGAACGTCATCTATCATCGCTATCGGTCATGTTATGTCTCCTTTCTTAATCGGCTTGCCGTCTTGTAACAATATCATAATAAGAATTGTCTAGGTGACACGTCTGTGAACTTATGTGATAAAGATGGTTGGTTGGTTGGTTTGTGGGGTTTAACGTCCCAAAGCAACTCAGGCTATGAGAGACGCTATGTGATAAAGAATTTCAGTTCTCTCATGTGCGCTGTAAAGAGCCTGAGAACTGAAATTCTTTATGTGATAAAGAATTTCAGTTCTCAGGCTCTTTACAGCGCACATGAGAGCCTACAGTATCGGCTGTTTTATTTTCTTCGTGATTATCATTATATTTATTCTTCTGCTTTGTGCACTTACGTTGCGTCTTCACTGAAGTGTGCACACGAATGTGATTGTTTTAGAAATAACATCGGTTGTTAGTCCAGCAATGTCCTGTGTACCACTCTGTGTCTGCTTCCTTCCGATGGTTTCAATCTTCGCCAATGTGCACGCATTCTACTGCGAGTGCTTCTCGCTTCAGTTGCGCTCTTCCCCTCGCCACGGGCGCTACACGACACCAGACTGCAGCACCGAGCACCTGTTATGTTCATTAGGTTAGTGTTCTGATATTTAAAACAGTGTGGCATCTGCCTATAAGGGGGTATGCATTTTGCTTTCTTCCATCGCATCTTTCCTTCTATTACGACAAAGTCTTTGAGTGGCTTGTATGTTCTCCACTGAAAATCTATGGAAATAGCGGGACTTGTATAATATTAAGAAATATCGATGCAGTAGGTTACGACTCTACAGGAGTAACTAGGAAGTAGTTCGAATGATATATCATCTGTCACTACACGAGAGCACACCTGCGAGCCTTCAATATCAATTTTGCACCTACTAGGCCAGTGTAATACGAGAACGCGTACAATTTCAAAGGTCCAGGTTGCACAGGCCCTCCCATATAACAAATTCTGTGTACCCACAAAATTGCATGCTTGTACCCCGCCGGGGTGGCGCAGTGGTAAGACGCCCGACTACTGTGCCGGAGTTCTTGGGTTCGAACCCGACCTCGGCGGCTGCGTTTCGATGAAAGCGAACCGAAGTGGCGTCCGTGTGCTGTGCGATGTCAGCGCACGTTAAAGATCCCCAGGTGGTCGAAATTACTCCGTAGCCCTCCACTACGGCTCCCCTTTCTCTCTTTCCACTTTCACTCCCACCTTCCTCCCTTCCCTTACGGCGCGGTTCAGGTGTCCACAGAGCAAGTGTGACAGATACTGCGCCTTTCCCTTCCTCTGAACCAACCAACCAACTACTCTCAGTCATGACCGCGTAAAAGAGGTGACCCATCAAAACCTATTAAAGTGGTTTCATTGTAGCATTTTTGCGAATTAGCAACTAAAGGCCAAATATAGAGCGTATTTGTAGACATTTTGACATTTTGTAAAGATTTTTTGTGTAATACGCTAACTACAACGAATATATTGTCACGTAGTGGTGACGAGGTCGACGACACAAATGAAGGGGGTCGATGATTGCACTAAAGAAACTCTTTATTTGGGCTGACTTGCGTCCGCAAAAGAACTAAGCAACTCGGCGGCGGCGATAGCAACAAGCGTGCTCGTCGGTCGTCGGACAAAGAATGCCCGTCACACTCGGCAACGCGCGTAATATGGCTTCAGTCGTACAACATGTACAATTTCTGGGCGTGCGCGTCGCCGTTGTGATGCTGACATTCCGTCGGGAATGACTTCATAGTCCAGTGGGCCGACGCGGCGAATGATTTTGTACGCAACAACTTTTCACTTAATCCGCGACGGCGAACAGGTGTCCAAACCCACACTTGGTCTCCTGGATTGTACTCTTCGCGGATCGCCGAACCGTTGACGCAGCTTACAAAGGCTGACGTACCTTTTAAATGGGAAGCGCCGCAAGGAGAAGCCTTTGACGAACTTAAGCGCCGCCTGCAATGCCCTCCTGTACTTGGCCAATTTGATGAAAACGCCGAGGCCGAAATTCACACCGACGCGAGCAGTGTAGGCCTCGGAGCCATTAACGTCCAGAAGACTGCCAAATAAAGAGTTTCTTTAGTGCAATCATCGACCCCCTTCATTTGTGTCGTCGACCTCGTCACCACTACGTGACATCTGGTGGAGGTGCAGCCTTTGATCCTTCAAGCGAAGACCCCAGCCTTATTCCTGTCGCCCTGGAAAACCAGCCTACAGGTCACCGAGCCAGCCGCAGACTCCAAGGCCTACAACCCGAACACGGTCTGCTGCCTGACCCCATTCGATCACGGAAGACATCGACGCTGACAATGGCCCAGCCTACAGCACCGGTTGTTTTCGTCCAACCCCGTGAGCCCCCCTGCTTCCATGGACTACCGGATGAAGATGCGGGAGATTGGATGGACCTTTTCGACCGTGTAGCAGATTTCAACGGCTGGAACGACGCTGCGAAACTCAGGCAGGTCTACTTTGTTCTTCAAGGACATGCCCGAATTTGGTTTGAAAATCACGAGACTTCTTTCAAGGATTGGGAGATATTCAAAGCACAGTTCTTGGTGGCATTTACAAGTTCCGTCCGAAAAGAAAGAGCTCAGGCCCTTCTCCAATCAGGAATTCAACTCCCTAACGAGCCTGTCCTGGTGTATGTTGAGGAGATGAAGCGCCTCTTTCGCCGCGCCGACCCAAATATGACCGAAAGTGAGCAAGTCAAACTTTTATTGCGAGGCGTTAAAGAGTCGCTCTTTGCGGGTCTTGTGCGAAATCCGCCAAGAACTGTGGCCGGATTTGAAACGGAGGCGTCTACTATCGAGAAGACGTTGGCCACCCGGATGCGCCACTATGAGCGACCACTTCACCCGGACTGCTCAACCCACTACCCCAGCGCATCTGCAAGCGGAGAGAACCTTCGGGACCTCATCTGGGAGATCGTGCGAGAGGAGCTCCGCCGATTCATGCCATCATTGCAACAACCCCAGGTGGCGACGCTCGCAGACGTCGTCCGCGAAGAAGTCCAGCAGGCGCTGGGCGTTCCTCAAGCGACGGCTGCGACTTTTCCAGCGCAAGAGGCAACATCAATGAACTACGCTGGTGCATTACCTCGCTCTGCACCCCGATGTGATGGCTTTCGAAGCCCTCGGCGCTACCGTCCTGTTCCTGAAAACCGCCCCTTGGCCCCCGCCCTCCAAGCCTACCAACGACCCCCAAGCCCCAGAAAGTGCGATGCCTGGAGGACAGCAAACAACCGACCGCTCTGCTTCCATTGTGGTGAGGCAGGAAACATCCTCCGCCACTGCCCGTACAAGCGGATCGGCCTCCGTGGTTTCGCTGTCGACGCCCCACGTCCCCGTCCTGGCGAGCGACCACAGGAAATCAACGACTTCCTGCGCAACGGAGAGCACTCGTCGCCAAGGCGTCTATCACGCTCCCCATCGCCGTACAATGCCCGCTTTGCGTTGCCAGGCCGTAACTATGATGAGAGTATGCGCGGAAGGTCCCCAATCCCGCGCAGGCGAAACTAAAGGCAGCAACCTTTGGAGGTGAGGTTGCTCAACGGCGAAAAGACGAAGATCCTCCGCCGCCGACGACAACTAACGACGACGCAATCATTTCATCGCCGCTCCACACGACGACATCGACGGAACACGACCAGAGTTCACGCAGACACCGCCGCCCAGCGAAGTAACAACGGTATGCCCGGACATGACCTGAAGAAACGATGGAGCCGAGATCGGACACTAAGGCCCACGTGGAATGAGAGGACGCGAACAAGTGACCTTGAAGTTGATATCGACGGTCGCAGAGTCACTGCCCTAGTAGACACCGGAGCTGACTATTCAGTCATTAGTGGACCGTTAGCCTCTCAGCTAAGAAAAGTTACCACCGCTTGGGATGGCCCGCTGATTCGCACAGCAGGTGGCAACCTGATTACTCCATCGGGACGATGCACTGCAAGAATAACCGTAAATGGGCGTACTTACCCCGCACCTCCACGAGATGTCACGTAGTGGTGACGAGGTCGACGACACAAATGAAGGGGGTCGATGATTGCGCTAAACAAACTCTTTATTTGGGCTGACTTGCGCCCGCAAAAGAACTAATCAACTCGGCGGCGGCGATAGCAACAAGCGTGCTCGTCGTTCGTCGGACAAAGAATGCCCGTCACACTCGGCAACGCTCAACTTAAAGACTGCACAGAACAATCTAGATAACGTCGCAAGCAGCTACAAGCATGGGCTGGAACATTGTGGAAAGACACCCGAGTGGCCGGAACCTTCGAGACAGATCTCGGTGCATCTGTGCTACAACAAAACTGATAAAGGTGTGAGTCGCGGCATCGAGCATTAACAAACAAAGATTACGAAACTTATACGCGGTCCAGAATCAGAAGCCTGTATGCCGGCGGCAGATAAAAAAACAACAAATACTGTTTTGAAGGTTTCGCGGCAATATTATAATAACGATATTATAAAAATTGGTTCACAGAGAGGGAAAGGCGCAATATTAGTCCTACATCTTTCTGTGGACCCCTGACCAGCGACTTGGAGGGGGACGAAGGTAGACGTGAAAGACTAAAGAGAGATAAAACGTCATCATATTAATCCTTCGTGAACAGTGGATCGAAAAATAGATAGGGGCACAGCCGACAAGGTTTTCCTACCACCAC
>JAJIZL010019921.1:1000951-1017964 GCA_023969395.1 Amblyomma maculatum | reverse complement strand
ATATATATATTGCCTAAAATATATGCGTGGCCACTGAACTCTTCGTGCGCGCTATGTTCACCTAAACCATAGACGCATAGAGTTGGTGACATCTTAGACATTGCGAATAAACCAAGAACTGTTATTGCCGACCATCTTTTTATTCAGCTGTTTAAGAAAAGTTCAGAAAATACCTCACGCACTGTATATATAACTAAGCAGATTTCAGCATAGCTTTCGTTAACAGAAAGACAGCAACCATTCTTGCTCTTCAAGATTTGCTCTTGGCGTGCATGCTAGGTATGTCTTGTGACTTTCTTGAAGCTTTAAGCCGAAACTGTGCAGTGATAGCCATGTCGGCCTTCGCAGGTTTTATATTTTTGTAAACATATTCTTGCATACTTACTTCAGAGGGTAGCGGCAGAAACGTTTCTGGCCTCTAACTGAAGGATAGTCTTGGAAAGTACAATGGTAATGCGATTTATCAGAATAAAAAGCCGTAGCAATAAATATCCTTCGCATTCAAGATGCTGGCAGTACCAGAAACGAGATAGAAATGCCTACCCCATTTATCTGCGCATTCTGAGATGGCAGTGTGAACAAACTAATATTGTTATATTAGTAAAGGCGAGAATGGAAGGAAACACAGTCCATTATTTTCAGAACAAGATTGCTGTTCGCCATGATTACTATTGTCCTACTCACTCACTGCCGTTAGGTCTTCATTAAGTTCAGAAAGGTCTGTACTCCATGGATCACATTACAAATGAGTTTAGAAGCTCAAACAAGAAATCAGCTCAATTGTCTTAAACATTATTTACGACCTTAAAGAGTACTTTATATGCTATTCTTTGCTTAAAATTGGTGGCAAGATATGGTGGGATCTATTGCACATCTGATTAATTTATAAGAGAATTTGGTGCGATTCTTACTATTTTAAAAGACTTCTCAGGCCGATTACAATCATTTCTGATGTGAAATTTAGGCGCTGCTTTTTTAACGTTTTTGAGATGTATCAAGCAAAATTTTTAAAGATGTTTATTATATTTAGGTCATTACAAGCGCTGTTTAATTTTCTTTTTACTCTTTTTTGAAATGCTCTTTGCCTAAGAATTGCGTCAGAAAGGAACTCCTGCAAAACTGAAAATTTAGTTAACGGCAGCAACTCTCCAGCAGAACGTGAGGAGATGGCTTGCGACGTTGACAGCTGAGGCATGAGCGAACGTACTTGAGTACAAAGGTGTACATACCCCGCCAGTAGTAGCACAGCCGGAGACGAGTGTGTGTCTTGAAGACGCCCACGTGACCGGATTGCGGGTCAGCGTGGAAATAGTCACAGATTTGCGAACGTAACTGCCGGGGAATAACTAGCAACCACTTGCGGCCATCTGCGCAGTAGCTGCGGCGGTAGAGGAGGTTATCACGAATGGCGAAGTGGTACGCATGGCGGCGGAGAGCACACGATGGAGAAGCAGCTGCAGGATTGGATATAAAATCGAGGATAGAGTTTATCCAAGGATCTTGCCGCTGCGCTGACGGCATGTCATTGATGTGAAGCGATGGCGGGGAATCGTCGGAAGAGGAAATGCTCACGACCTCAGCTGTAAGGGGGCAGCGGGAAAGTGCATCGGCGTCGTGATGTTTGCGGCCAGAGCGGTAAACAACGCGGACATCATATTCCTGAAGGCGAAGAGCCCATCTTGCCAGCCTGCCGGACGGGTCTTTCAGTGAAGAAAGCCAGCAAAGCGCATGGTGGTCCCTCACTACGTCAAAAGGGCGACCATAGAGGTAAGGGCGGAATTTAGTAAGAGCCCAAATAATCGCTAAGCCCTCTTTTTCAGTGACAGAGTAATTGGATTCAGCCTTCGTGAGTGTACGGCTAGGATAGGCGACCACGTATTCAGTATAACCTGCTTTGCGCTAAGCGAGCACAGCTCCGAGACCAATACCACTGGCGTCTCTGTGGACCTCAGTAGGCGCTGTGGGGTCGAAGTGACGTAGGACAGGCGGTGCCCTGAGGATGTGTCGTAAAGCATTGAAGGCATCGTCTCACGCTGGTGACCACGACCAAAGGCCGGAACTGCCGGACAGAAGTTCTGTCAAGGGAGCAGCAATGGCAGCTATAGTAAGAGCACAGCCCGAGGAAGCTACGTAGATCTTTGATGGAAGTCGGTTTTGGAAAGGCTGCTACGGCACGAAGTTGGGCAGGGTCTGGAGATAAACCTTCTTTGGAAACAACGTGGCCGAGAATGGTGAGCTGGTGGGCGGCAGAACGACATTTTTTCAAATTCAGCTGCACTCAAGGCATCAGATAGGACGGTCAAAACGTGTTACAGACGGTAGAGGTATGTGTCAAAGTCACGAGAAAAGACGACAATGTCATCGAGGTAGCAGAGGCACGTCTTCCACTTTAGGCCACGCAAAATGGTGTTCATCATCCGCTCAAATGTTGCCGGAGAATTACAAACGCCAAACGGCATAACTGTAAATTCGTAAAAGCCGTCGGGAGTTACAAAGGCAGTTTTGGGGCAATCAGCCGCTTCCAAGGGGACGTGCCAGTACCCGGAATGTAAATCAGGGGAAGAAAAGAGTTCGGCGCCTTACTAACAATCGAGAGCGTCGTCGATGCGTGGGAGAGGATAAACGTCATTTCGCTTAATCTTATTAAGGCGGCGATAATCAACACAGAAGCGGATAGAACCATCTTTCTTTTTTACGAGGACAACAGGTGAGGCCCAAGGGCTGCTTGAGGCTGAATCACGCCACTCTGGATCATTAGGTCGACTTGCTCTTCAATAGCCTGGCGTTCGGTTGCAGACACACGATAGGGGCGCTCTCGCAGTGGTGCGTGGGTGCCGGTGTCGATGCGATGAGTGACTGTAGGTGTTTGGCCCAAAGAACTTTGATGAGAGTCGAAGGAGGAGCGAAAGTGATGTAGTAGGTTCAAAAGCTAAGTGCGCTGCTCTGAAGGAAGATCGGCGTCGATGGAACGGAGGAACAAGTCTGTAGAGGGGGGAGCGGGCGCAGGTTAAGGGGGGCTGAGCGCTGTCACGGCACAGTGCGGCGTGTCATCCGGTTCCTCAGAGATCAGAAGAGATGCGATTGGCTGGATACTTCCGAGGCATTCGTCATGGCGCAAAGCAGTAGGGGAGTTAAATGGGTTAGAGACGCATAACATGGAAAGGCCAGCGGAAATAACGAGCACTGCATAGGGCAATGGAAGGCACTTACGGCGCAGGAAAGTATGGGCTAGTGTGAAGAGAACGGTGTCATTGCTAATAGAGGCACAAGCGACACGAACAAGCACTGAAAAGCAGGGAGGAAAGTCGATATCTTCGGCGACGAGGGCTTTAGCACAGGAATTTGGTTGATCAGCGTCTGGTAAGGCATCGGGCACAGTCGACAACCCCACTTCAACTCGAGCGCAATCGATAATAGCAGCATGACGCTACGGAAAATCCCAGCCTAAAATTACAGCGTGCGAGCAACTTGGCAGCACGAAGAACTCAATCGTATAAAGGGAATTCTAGATAACTACTCTAGCGGTGCAGGCTGTTAAAGACTTGATATGCTGAGCGCTGACCGTTCGCAACGAAAGTCCCGCAATTGGCGTCTTCACTTTCTTTAAAGTGCCACATAGTTTTGCGTCCATTACCGAAGTCGCAGCACCAGTGCCAATTAGAGCCATGACAGCAACACCCTGGACGAAAACTTCAATTAGGTTTGTCGGCGACAGATGAGGGCTTGGGAAATTCGACGGGGTCGCAGTTCTCGCCTCAGGAACTGCAGCCTCTAGTTTTCCTCATGTGAAGCGTTCTGTCGACGTCGCATCGGAGAGACAGAGCGGCGTCGCGGCGACGGTGAATGGCGGTCGGACATGGCTGAGCGGTCTGGGGAGAATTGAAGGCGGGCTGGAGGTTCAGTCGGCGCGGAATACTGAGGCATCGGAGACCAGTATGGAGAACCATGAGGAGGTGGTGCCGACACCGGGAGACGGTTGCGGCAATAACGAGAAATGTGTCCAACAAGCCTGCAAGTGTAACAAATTGGCCGGTTATCCGTCGTGTGCCAGGGATTACGTGGTCTTCGAGCCGGTCGCATAAACTGAGCAGGGTCCCGCGTAGGCGCAGGAGGCGGCTGAACGTAGGCAGGTGGCGGTGGAGCATGTGTAGGGGGTGGTCGGGCCGCAACAGCCGCATATGTTAACGGCGCTGCAACAGGCATGGATTGAGGGGATGGAGGAAGAGATTCAGATACCTGTTCTTGAATAATGTGGCGCAAACTGGGAGCTAGGTGTGAGGAAGGTTCTTGATGGCAGGACATAAGGGAGAGCTGTCGAGCCAGCCCTTCCCGTATGAAGCTCTTATTTGTGGCTGGAGCGCAGAATATTCGCCTGCATCTGTCAGGCCAGCAAGGGACTCAGAGTGCATGGCGTTCGCGCGAGTTATGGCCTTTTGTTTCCGCAGTTCATCATAACTTTGACACAGTGTGCCCACTTCCACGACTGTGCGCATATCTCGAGCCGACAGCATCTGAAAGGCATCGTCATCGATGCCTTGCAGAATGTGCTTGATCATCTCGGCCTCTGACATCTGTGCGTTAACGCGCTTGCACAAGTCGACGACGTCCTCGATATAACGCGTGAAATTTTCGCCAACCTGCTGAGACCGCGCACGCAAACGCTGTTGAGCGCGGAGTTTCCTCACAGCTGGTCGGCCGAAAACTTCAGAGAAGCTGGCTTTAAACGCGGACTATGATGGAATGTCCGCTTCATGGTTTCGAAACCATAGGTTTGCTACGCCGCGCGGTGAGATAGAAAATGACGTTGCTTAACTTTGTTTCCGCGTCCCATTTGTTGTAAGCGCTCACTCGTTCATAGGATGTGAGCCAGTCCTCGACGTCGTGGTCGTCAGTGCCGCTGAAGATGGCGGGGTCTCGCTGGAGGAGGGAACCGGGACAGATGATGGCCGAGCCAACTTGTACGGCTTGGTAGTTAATGTCCTCAGGCATCGCAGGAGGTGGTAATGTACGGCTGCGGAGTTCCAGGGCGAGGGAATAGATCTACCCAGCACCTCCACCAAATGTAAGAATGGGGGGTTTATTCAGCAGATCAACAGGACTTAATCAGCAGGACAGTGCAGATCAGCGGCGAATACAGCGGCAGCGCACCCGTCAGGTCCAGCACGCGCAGCGATCACGATGCCATTGACTGGCATGTTCCTCGCGCACTTCTTCACAAAAAGCATTATTTTAGTCGGAGTTTAATTTAGGAATATATAAATTGCGCAATTTCTAAACGTTCTTTGAAATCAATATACCAAGTTCAATTTCTTGTCTAGTATGCACGATGCGAAATTATATCTTGGACATATAAAAGCATGAATTTTACGCTTTGATATATCACGATACGGTATGCTGTACATTATATCGGCTAATTGCCGTATGTGTTGCTGGCGGTGCAAGAACATCCCAAAGGAAAGTCTTGAATGCTTTTATTCAAGACATGATTATGAGCAAACATATGTCACATTAACACACAGAAACGTATCCAAGGGTTAATAAGTACGAATCTCAGGAAATATACAATGAAAACCAAAACGTTTTTCATTACACATACAAGCAAAGCAAGAAAACGCATATGAGTTTGCTACATCATATTGTAACAGGCCTGCATTCATAAGCCGGAAAGATAATTGGTGCGCGTGCAACGTGTAATTCCAAATATTGGCACCATTGTTTTTCTTCTGGCACCCACCAAATTGCACGCACAGCGCACTAATCCAATACTTTCGCTAGGGAATAATAATGTCTCCTGAAAAATAATTACGCAATGCCATCGAGGCGAATTCAATGTAAATTTATTAGTGCGAGCCGCTTTTTGGCTTGTTTTTCTACATTCTGGCAGGAATGGTGTGCGAAACTAATTGAAAAAAAAACAGTATAAAAATTATGCATCTTATAAACACCACTTATCTACACAGGGGGCTTGTGTGCACTTTGAGCTCTACACTCTTAAGAAAAATAAACTTATTTCATTGCCAGATATTATATTATATATTATATTATTACATATTATATAGATATTATATATTATATTTGGCCTTCATATTCCAAGCAAATGAAAATATTTAGGTGTAGATTCTACTCCTTTCTGCGTTAGTTCGAAACTTTTGTGGCTCTATTCCAGTGATTACAACTGCTGCAAATTCTCACAAGACATAACTCAGATGTCGCCTTTGATCAAAACTGCATATCTGAAGGTGTTTCAAGAAACACGACTCACGCAATTGCGGAAAGCAAGAAAAACCATAATGAGTGCCATGCAGTGGCGATGCCAGTATGGGGGATTAAGTCGGTAACTAATGAAACGGTCGACGGTGATTCATAAAATGCTGTCAAAGCTACAAAATTGTGGTACATTCAGGGTAGTCACTGGTACTCTCACATAGCGGCACTGCAAATGAAGTAATAGTGGGGCCCCTCTTCTTGTGTAGGCCCAAGCATTCCGAACACATTGAAATGTTTGGTCGAGGCGTGTGCACCTTGGGTGCTAAGGTAAAAAATACTCAAAGCGAGAATCAAATATCAAAGGGTAGAAAATATTTCCTTCCATTTCATCTAGTCACAGTGGAAGCAGCCTTCGGTCGTTAGCTTATCTTTGCTCATCGTTAAAATGATATCAAATGAACTTTAAAAATATTAGCTAAAGAAGGTGTAATCCCCACTCTGGGAATATGATTATATTTCTTTCTGTTCAGCGAGGCTGCCATTATTATTCAAGGTTGGAATGGGAATGGCACCGTTTCCAAAATTAGTTGTGGTTTAACCCTGTCTAAACTTAGTTGAATTGCAATAGCAACGACGGAAGCTTCTTTTGCCTGCTACATTATCCCCCTATCCCGCCCTATCAGTGTAGGGGGCTACATTATTGTAGACCCTTAAGCTCATCTTTTAAGAGCATGACGCGAGAGCGTAAGCTTCCAGCCCACATATAAATGAGCAGGGTTCAATGGTGGGAGCGTTCTTCTTTTTCTTCTTTTTCTGTTTCTTTTTTTTCATCTTCACGTGTGTTAAAGGTCAACCCCCGGGCTCCCGCCATCATTTGTACCAGGATGGCAAATAAATTGAATTGAATTGAATTGAACCGTGACGACCGGCCACGAGCTACGCGACGGCTCGGAACCTGACGCAGTATTGCTATCGTAATAAAAATGGCATTCGCCAATGATCTCAGATTCGTTCTATCAACCCTCTATAAAATTTCTTATTGTCAGCTACAGACAAGTTCTTGTACAGTCATCAAAAACTCTATAGCCATTCTTATGGCGATCTTAAGGTTTTGCAATAGTCAGGGCCATAGAAGCCTTTAGACTTATTTTTAACTTGTGGGTGAATATGCACTGCTGTCTTTAGCATTTTTTAATGTTCAGGCGTAAACATATTCTTATGGTGAAGTAAAAAATTCTTTTGTGCGGTTTTCTTTAAGCATCTGGCCGAAATAGCGATGGCTGTTGATATGGCAGTGTGTTATTTTTGGCCTTAGTCCATGGTATAGGGGCCTTTAACCTGTTCAATAGACGTTTGACGTCCAATGTACTGCCGTGTAGCATATTCCTGGCCAGGTATAAATTTTTTGTTATGGTCAGCTAAGACAACTCTTGGTAGAGTAGGTTAAAAGCATTTCGCCCAAACAGCTACAGCCTTTCCTATGACCTTCGGTAGCTCCTGCTATATTCGTCACAACAGAATTGTGTATTTTGTGGCACGAATGAGTTTTGATTATATACTGCAATCTATACTCTTTTCTATAGCCGACCATAAACGTTTTGAAAGGGTTGTATGACTTGGTTACTGCTTTATACATCCATCAAGAAACCCGCTATACATATTTGGATGTTATTTCCAATTCGATGCCTAAATAACTTAAAATCGGCCTGTGGTCACAACGGGGCACTCATCACAAGCGGTCTTTCATGAGATGGCAGCAGTCCCACCAACTGCACTAAAACTGGAATGCCATCCATTTATTCTACATCACTGCGATTTATTGTAGTACGATTTATCCCACCATATAGCGAATACCTTCTACACCCTCAACACAGCTCGGGAGAGCGATTTTAATGAATGTTCTTAGGTATATGAGACAGTTTGAAAACTGCTCGGCTATGCTTCGGTGTGGAGTGGGCCAAAATGGCCGCCGATTCAGCGTGAGTTGATCGCTGCGCGCATGCAGCGACACTCTCTCCTTCCAACAATGGATGGGCTTACACGCATTACTGCGTTTCTTCGGCAGCGTTTCAGCGCCTTATTTAAGAGCGTTCATGTAAGCTAGGCAACGTAGAAAAACGCAGGTACGTGACAATGCCAAATCGGCACCGATGACGGAAATATTTTACAATAGGACACGGATGGCAAGCCGCACATTTGAAGAAAATTCATCGCTAGTTTCGCGAACGGGAGAGCTCCTCTTTGGCCCACATGCCTCAGTAAACTTTGCATCCCGTTTCACCCTGCAAAGGTCCCCATCACCCCTGAATTGTGCGACTAGCTACGCATGGCGTAATAATGTTTTTATAGCAAGGACCCATCCATCTCGCTACTTGCAGACACTAGTTCCTGCGCTACCTTCGTTTTGGTCACTGTCTCTTGCGCGAGCCAAACGATAACTTCTGTAGATGAAAGGGGGCTCGACGAAGAGGCGCTCTCAAACGTACATGTCTTCTTCTATCTTCCGAGAATGCGTCCATAAACTCGGCGGCTTGGACGCGTAGAAAGTTGTATTTGCAAAACGCATACACAATTTTATCTTAATTTCATTAAAACTTTAAAGATTTACACTTCCACCATACCATCCATTAAAGACACGTTGGCAAAGTGCTCATACTACATGCGCATTGAGAGCGATGCGCCGGAATGTTGGTGAAAGTAGCAGGCACCAAACCTTCCTTCACTGCTCAACTGTCAAAGTATACAAGAAAACAAATCTTTTATAGATAAACTGTTTTTTTGTGACTTGCAAATCTAGCTTTGTTCGCAGTTCAGCTCTATAGACTGTTAACGATAACTGTAGCATTGGTCTAAACGTTTAGGAACATAAGTTTTCTATAGCTGGAGAAAAGTGATTCCATGGCTTGCACTCTTTATATATAGAGTCATTTCTCGCTCTAGAGACAGCAAAAGAAGCACTAAGGTCATTTGTCAATAGAGAAACATTTTTTTTTTGTGGCTAGCTGAGGAGAGTTTTTATATCTCCAAAATAGTCAAGGAGGTATAGAAATTTCTTGTTGCGCCTATAGATATTCCAATGCTCATTGTTGACTACGAAGTCAATGGCAGGCAATTATGACAAGAAATTTTGCATTCAAATCCAAAGGCAGATTTTGTATCTAAATTCAGCCATGTTGAATGATCTCGTCAGTAGTCTAGCATATTGCCACGAAACGTGCAAAACTGTATTTCTTGTTTTTCAACAGCGGCCGGCATACGGCCTTATCACTCTGATTCTGGATCGCGTATGAGTTCTGTATTCTTTGTTTGTTAATGCTCGATGTCGCGAGTCGCATCTTTATCAGTTTCGTTGTAGCACAAGATGCACAGAGACCTGCCTCGAAGATTTCCGGCCACTCGTGTCTTTCTACAATGTTTAAGCTTGTGCTGGTAACATTTTGCGACGTTATCTAGATTGTTCTGAGCAGCCTTTAAATTGACCATTGACGAGTGCGACGGGCATTCTTAGTTTGACGATCGACGAGCACGTTTGTTGATATCGCCGCCACCGAGTTGCTTAGTTCTTTTGCGGGCGCACGTCCGCCCAGTAAAGAATTTCTTCAGGGCAATTACCGCGTCTTCATTTCTGTCATCAACCTTGTCACCACCACGTGACAATATGACGCCCTATTTCCACGCGCCTTTTTTCTTCCTCGTTATATGCGAGAGTGGTCCGGTTTATTCGAATAAGATTGAACACACGGCATAAAGGTCAACGTATGAACCAATACAACGGCTGAAAACGTAGAAGGGTATAAGCCGACTCAGCAAATCGATAATGAAAGGAAGCGATATTTGACATTGGTCCTTTTAAATTGCCTTCATCAGGTATGCGCAGGCAAATTTGTCACTTACCTAATAAAGACAACTAAATGTATTAGCAACTCAGCGATAGAGCACTTCAAAGTGCCTTTACTTGCTCAATTTGTTACGGAAGTGGGCAATTATATAGGGTAGTAAGAAACCACATGCTGAAGAAAACAATAGTGCTACTCTGAGCGAGTTCTTATTATATGAGAAAAGAGGTACTGGGGTTTACCAGCATGATTTGGTCATTGTCTTACTTTTTTTTCTTTCTTGAAACACCCCAGCAATTAACGGTTGTTGTTGCCTCATCAATTTTCTATTTATTTCTTATTCTTATTTCAGAAGTGAAGAAACTATACGCATCAAAGGAAATGCTCTGGTTTCTGTTGATAACGATCACTCTTGGAGCGCGCATAGTTCATGGGGAGGATGTTGAGGTGTCCTCACTCCTGTTTGTCAATGGTGAGTTATTAAAGACAACAAATGTCAAACATTCCTGTATTCAAATGCTGCTTTCAAACCTTAGTACAATGAGCGAAGTTATGTTCCCTCATGCTATTCTACATTGACAAATGGAAATGAAACAGTGGATCAACGGTGCTTCTAGAGAAGGATCTATTATTTCATCCATCTACGTTAAGCGAATTTTTAGCTAACTTGAGTACCCAACTTTGTCCTGTTTCTCGCTATATCAGGATTTTTAACTCTATTGCTTACGTCTGTTTCCGAAAAAAGGCAGAATATACTATGTACTAAATAATAAATTAGAGCAGGAGATCACGCGTTCACAACAGGCCTCTCAATAACGCATATAGTTTAGCATTGATAATTACCGCGCTCCTTAATAAATAAACGTACGCGAAATAATAGTTCCAGGTTATTAGTAGCCACTGGATATACAGACAAATAAGGTCGAATCAGATTTATTAACCAAATATTTTAACAACTGATACATAAATTCGCCTATCGCAGAAGTGCAGAAGTATGGAGGACTACTGCAGTGGCACAAGCACCAAACCAAGTGCGGGGTACACTTCTATGTGACCTACCGCTGCCGAATGTGATAGTTCTTGCATATCTAACAGACGTGTCAATATTTGATATTTACAAACATAATCATGCTGGGAGCCTAACCTATTAGGACACCGTTTGAGCACCCGTGATTGGTTGACTGCCGCTGAAATGCCAATGATTAGATGGTAACTTCAAATCCTTTAGACAAGATAGAAGAGATCATGAGAAAAGCGTGGGAAATGAATATTTTTGTGGTTTTGATCGACCTCGGTAGAGCGTTCTTTAGTAAGATGTCATCAGTTTCATCTTTATGAGTAATACCATTATACAGCAGCATTTGCCTCTTGCCAAGAAGGTAGCAATAAAGCCCTTCTTGAAAAGGTCTGCGACAAAGTTTGGTAGGTAGAGTATTTCTAAAGTGTGCCCTAGAAACATAGTCCTAGCCGCCTCTTCGCGGAGTAAAGCGTTGGCCAACTGAAGTTCGTGCAACAAACTAAAAGCCTGATCACCATAAATGAGCCCACGAGTGACCCTTAGGGCATAACGTATATTACATGTTGCTTCCTTAATTTGCAATACATATAGAGTGAGGACACATACTTTGACCCTTTCCGCTCTTGATTTTCACCCGTTTTAATGTCCATGCTTGTAATTGTTGGCTGCCATTTCTACTTATTCCTATTCTTGGCAGGTATTTCTTCGGCACGTACTTACAAGAACCGTAATATTTTCAGTAAAATATAACAACTTTTCTTTAAAACTTTGGCGCTTTTCGTATTAAACGTGAATACGCAAATATTTCACATTTTGTAAGATTTTAAAGGAAACCACGAGAATTGTGCTCATTGAAGTCTATTCCGTACAAAGCGCTCTAAAAGGTACACCCCAGATTTCGCGTAAATGTATAAAGTGCCTTTATTTCACACCTAATTTGTAAGCGGAAACATACAGTTTGCAGATTAAATTTATCTTCGCTTATTTGTTGTCTTGCTAAATGTTTAGGGGCTCTATTAGAAGCTAAACATATTTTAAACTTTAACATGTGGCTAACACATTTATTCGTTTAAGAGGCGGTATTATGCGTGTCCATTTGAATAAAATTATGTGTAAAGCTGCCCCGCAGTACCTCATTCAACAATCTATACTTCACATCAGACGTGTCAGGCTATAAATATATTCGTATGGAGTGTGGATGATGGAAAGAACAAAAATCATGAGAGAAATATTTATTCGAAAGGGAATTCTTTTATTACGCTACGCTTGTTTTAGACCTTAACCTTGAAAGCTTTCTATGATATAGACTCTATTATACTAATGGTGTCCTTGCTCGAGAAGGCGAATGGTTTCTTCGGGTATACGTCACGGCAATAGGCCTGAATAAAAAGCACAGGATGAACCCTAACGCTACCATATTAAAGGCATTAAATTTGAATTTATTCCTCTACAGAAGTAGAATACGTACTCTAAAAAGCTGGGCTACAGTTGCTGTGAGGTAAATGCTTTCTAACTAATCATAGTACAGAGAACAGGTGCGTAATGATCATGAGGCAGAAGGAACATATTATACAGATTTAATTTCATATTTTTTCCTGCTGGTTGCAGTTGTTAAATGGGTTGGTTATAAACTCCTCCCAATACTTTGCGTCCTTAAAGCTTTCGTAACAAAATTGAGAGTAAGGATTTAATTTCTTCTAATTCATGGTTATCTAACTCGTGAGAAACAGCAGCCAAGAGGCTTGTTCTTGTTTGGGTACAATCACTTCTTCCTTACGCTTATTGGCTGTCTTGTATCTTAACGTATTGATTATGGAACGAAGAGTAGTCTAGAAGTTGCTAACTTTTGGCGACGTCGAAGAAACTCTGATATTGTGTAAAAAGCAAAATGGGCGGGCAGGGATTTCAGTGTAGTGTCACTTAGCGAAAATTGTCTTATCAAAACTTGTGAGGAAGAATGCGGATAAGTAAAGCGTTTCTTAAAAATTTTAAATTATCCTTATTTCGTCTTAACTTTGAGCTCCATTTATAAGAGTGCCGCAAGTGTACCAATACCGATTCAATATTTATAACGCATCTTAAACCGAATAAAAAGAATTCTTATCAATCACATCTTCATTCCCGACATTGATATAAGGCTAATGTTGCAATTTGGCAAGACATTCCGAAGCAGCGCGAGACATTTTTCCAAAATCAAATTCCTGATTTGCTTATTTATCGCGGAGAATAATCCACTCCCCATAATGCTATTCTTGCTGATATAATGCTTCAGAGAAAAAAAAAGCACCAAAGGCACCAAATATTGATTCAACATTATGCCATGCCGATTAAAATATCTCGAATGCTATTTGGAGCATTGTAATCCTCATAGCCTTGAATTATATAAACTGAGGTCGTTTTGTTTTGTTTGGTTTTTTATGGTGTTTAACTTGCCAAGGCGACTCAAGCTATGAGACATGGTGCAGCGGAGAGCCCCAAAAATTGGGACGCATGGCGTTCTTTAATAAAAACGGAATAATTACTAATTGGCATCCGCCCAAGCGTATCCTTAAGGCAATAGCGGAAAGATATACAGATTTCTCAGAAATGTCGCACGTAAAAAAAAATTCATCCTGGTCCTGGGATCGAACACGTGGCCACCGCCTTTCCGGGGCAGTCGCTCTACCAACTGAGCTAACCAGGATGGTCCGGCGCTTGGGTGGATGTCAATGAGTAATTTATTCCCTTTTAACAAATACACTCCTCCTTAGGGGATTCAATAAATCTTCGATCGATGGAGTTTTTTTAACGTGCACTGGCATCGTACAACACACGGGCGTTTAGCTACTCGCCTTGATTAAAAAGCTGTCACCGTGGCAGGGGCTCGAATCCAGATTCTTAGGCACAGCAGTAGAGCGTTCAATCAATGCACCACCGCTGCGCGATCATGAAATGAAATGCTATAATTTCTGAGCCACTCTAAACCTCGAACAAAAAAATGCTTGGAGGCAGTTTTAATTTATCATTTGAAAACATTGCAAGCAGCACGAATGTTGCTCTTTAAGAAAATAGAGCCTTAAACGCATTTTCTCCATACAATAATAACCCTAGAGGGCAATTTTATATAGAATCAATGGAATATATTTTCGGCGCTATTTGTTCCCTTGACTTAGCGTAACCCCTATGCTTTTCGCCCATTTTGTTGCCTTTTTAATTTTACTTCGAAAAAATTCTTCTTGATATCTTTTTCACTTACATGTTTCTGGTATGTGTGACGTAATGTAACTTCTTTTGCTCAATTCGGCTTAGTTCGTATTGTTCTTTTCTTTTACTCTAAAAAATCTAGCCCCAAATCAATTCCCACTTACCCCCGTAAATCCGTCCCCTCAAAACAATTCTATATTATTACTTTCTAATCACGGATATAATTTCAGATAGATAATCTTAGTAAAGTGATTCTCCATTTTGTCCACATTGTTCACGACACCACCTGCTTATAGGATTACACTGATTTGTTATTAGAAGTTCTAATAGGAGAGTTATAGACTTTTACTCCCAGTCTGGCACAGTTTATTTTTTGTATGTTGTCCTGTATTTCCATTGCGTGCGCCGTCCTCGTGTTTGTTATTATGCAACGTATGTTTACACATTTGCATTTCCTCTCGTTAGTGGCCTTCTTTTGCCATTAGCCTAATTTGTTTTGCACCACCACGGAAGGGCTGTGTATTAAGGTTTTATTTCTTCCTATATGTCATGCGCACTGTTAGAGTTCCCAAAACAGTCCAACAAGCTGTTATTCTGTGTTTAAGTTTTCAGCAACTGTTTTCATGTTGCTTTTTTTGGGGTGTTTTCCACCGCCTACAAAATAATGTCATTTTACTTGAAATGTTTTCATCATGTTATCACCGCTAAAGCAATACCCTGGGGTGCTTTACCTATTGTGCAAAAATAAATAAATAAAAAATAAATGCACTAGTCCAACGTGCATACATACATGCTTGATCAATGACCCGCCTTTTATTCATTATGGTATATTTTTCTGTGACCAAACTAGCCAGGACATAATAGTATTTTACAATTTCTGCAGCGCTCCCGTCATGAATTCTACAGCAGCTATTCGTTAAAGGTCCTTTTGAAAGCAGAATCTTATTTTAGCTAAGTTCATTAGGTAAATATTAGACGTCGCTGATAGCTTTGTTTTTAATATACGCTGCGCCATTAATTTCCCTTCTTGCTATTCTCGCATATACATGCTGGTTATAACGTGCATGTAAACAATTTATGGAAAAATATAGTGAATTTACAGCAAGATATTTGAATGTTTTTTATCGTGATCACTGAGAAAAAAATGTCTCTTTTTTTATCCTCAGGGCCAGCTCAGGAACAGCTGCCGAATTTAGGACAATGACCCACGCGCAGTGGATATTTCTTTCAAGGCAGCCCAAGAAGAAATTGCTTAAAAAGCTTTCTGTTTCAGCAAACCCTCTTCCTCCGTTAGCTAATTTTTGACAAGATTAGTCGGGTTTATGCACCCGTTGACATCGCAGTCATGATCTCCGAGTTTTTGTATTCATGCGTAGATTCACTGCGTCAAATTATTTAAAAACCTTCAATTTTCTGTGCATGTCACTGATCCAACTGTCAGGGTGTTTACGTCCCTCAATAGCGTCAGCTACGTTATTTGCGGTTTCAAGGTAACACTCCATATAGCATGCAGCATATCAAATGACTTTTGCGCAAACCATGCGTCAATACCCCTGACAAAAACTATAATACTTAAATACTACCAATAGCAAAGAATGATGTGTTTTGCAAAGGTCTGGAGGTATTGCGGTCCACCTCTTTAACCAAGCTCATAAATGCGTTGGCGTCGCTTAAATATAAAACACGCGTCCAACTACACACTTTAAATGTGAACTGGACTGTTTATTAAATTAGTTGAACGGTAGGCTGAAAATCTTCCTAAGCAGAATCCGGTACTTGTTCAAGTGGCAGGCATAACTTCAGATACCCTAAAGTTTTAAACGTGCGTATTTTTGTTGAAACATCTGTTAACAAAATAGGTGCAAGCGCAAAGCATTCGATACTATAGGAATAAGTGATGTTCACTGCGATAATATGACCAGTTTTTTTTTCATGCATACTCTGATTGCCACTTCCTTCAAGGAGAGCCTGGCAATTGCTTTTAAGGCTAATGCGTTTGATGAACAGAAGGTTATTGCAGCATACCACAATCTTCTGCTCAATAAAAGAGAAAAAGTCCCAATCTATTCAGATGAAATCTGAAGCTTTATGACGCCTAAGAGTTAAAAAGAAACATTTCGTTTCGCGATATCCAAAGCACAAACATTAATCAGGCCTATTCTCTCGACAAACTTTGCTTACAAACATTCACGCGATTTTGTCAAATAGTTTGAGCTGCTTCCTTACACCCAAATATGCTTCAAAACCAAAATTTGTTCTTAGAAATACGTTCAACGTAATGTACGTATGGGTTGCTGGTTTAACGCGTAGTGGGCTGTCATAAAATAATGTAGCTTGTCCGTTTCATGGGCTCTAGTAATGAATAATATATGGGATTCACCTGCTCTTCCGCTAACCTATCTACTGCTACTGCTCTTTTTGCAGATACATGTCAATATCGCGATACTGTGCTCAAGAATGGCCAAAGTGAACCACAGAAGGAACCTTGCGAGAATTGGACATGCGATACTAAACAAAAGCATCTCAAGGTCCAGGGGTAAAGTCTTTCTAAACAAAGCTTTTAAGCACATATATGGTTCTTATGATTAGCAGTTGCAGTGCATATGTCTGTCTTTGTCAGCCTTTGCGTGAGCGTAGCAGTTGAGGTGTGATCTGTCTGTACAGAAAAACGACCCCGATCTATACGCTGGTGTTAATACACCGCAATGTCTCTAAACTTTATTAATGTAGTTTTGGGCATATAGAGAATAATGGCAATATATATACATA
>JAJIZL010019921.1:985648-995951 GCA_023969395.1 Amblyomma maculatum | reverse complement strand
GTACGCTTGGTGCGTTCAGTTAGACCGCTCGTTTGGGGAAGACAAGGCGATGAATGGCGAAAATGACAAGCACATGAACGGAACATCTTCTCTATGACTTCGGCGGTAAATTGGCGACCACGGTCGTTAATAATAACTCGTGCTGGTCCGCGACGCAGACCTATCGCCCGCAACATAACATAAAGCAGGAAGCTTGATACGCGTTGGCAGGGCAATGGCTTCCGTCTCGCAGTATCGAGTGAAGTAGTCCTCACAAACAACGACCCAGCGATTCTCATTATGGGATAGCGGAAAGGGGCCAAGGAGATCAACGCCCACTTGCTCACATGGTACACTGGGTGGTGTTATGGGGTGAAGGTATCCGCCGAAAAGCATTTAGGACGTTTGTAACGCAGACACTGGGTGCAGCTGGCGACGAACCGCTCAGTAGTTCGCAGGTTTGGCCAATAAAAGCGCCCCTGGGTGCGGTGGAGCGTTCTCGCAGTTCCAATATTACGGGAACTAGAGACGAGAAGGAAGCGGGGACCTGTTGAGGAATAGTTTTTCATCCACAGCAGGCGATCACGCACACAAAACCGGTGTCCACCTGACCGACCTTGAGGCGCTGCTTAGAGAGGCTTCAATGTGGGATCTCTTTGTTGTTCTTCTATAAACGTGGGGATGTCTGGAAAAGCCGGTGATACTGACGCGACGCAATTCTTCAAATCATCGGCGCCAGACTCCGTTTTAGGAAGAGGAAGGTGCAAAAGACAGTCTGCGTCAGCGTGCTTACGACCAGTTTTGTATGTGACTGTAAGGTTATACTCTTGTAAACGCAGGGCCCATCGTGCAAGGCGGCCGCACGGGAACTTGAGAGTGGCCAACCAGCACAGGGCATGGTGATCCGCGACAACGGTAAACGGGCGTCCATAAAAATACGAGCGAAAGCATTGTACGGCGAAAACGACAGCAAAGCATTACTGTTCCCTGACAGAGAAGATTGAGATCCTAAGTGGGATCTCTCCCGCACCGCTAATGTATCACGGGTGTCTGTTACCTGACAGTGTAAATGCTCTCCAGCTTACTTGGGGAGCGACTCGCGTACTCCACGACGTGCTTCTGCTGTCACAGCGCTGGACAAGAGCCTCGCCAACTCCAACACCACTTGCGTCGGTATGCACTTCTGTGGGCGCTGAAGGATCGAAGTGGCGGATCAAAGGTTGCGCGGTGAGGAAAAATTTCAACTGGCGGAAAGCGGAGTCACACTCAGGTGTCCACTCATAAGCTAGATCTATATATGAGGCTTGTCAGGGGGTGTGCGACACCAGCAAAGCCGTGAATAAAACGGCGAAAATTTGAACACAACCCCATTCGAACAGAAAACCAGTTCTTTGGCGGACTGGGGTGGCTTGAAAGAAGCAACACCGCTGTCTTTGTGGGATCTCGTCTAACGCCGTGCTTATCGACGAGACGTCCAAGAGCGAGCGCTTGGCGTGCTCCAAACCACCACATCTTCGAGTCCAGTTCAAGAGCTAAACGGTCATTGTGGTCACTGGACGTCTTACCTAAAATCACGACGTCATCCATGTAACACATAGACACCTCTCATTTCAAAACGCGGAGTATCGTGCACATGAATCATTCGAATATGGCGGGTGCATTGCAGCGGCCGAATGGCATCACATTTAATTCGTAAATGCCATCGGGTGCAATAAATGTAGTTTTCTCTATGTCCCCCGAGTTGACAGGTATTTGCGAATAGCCCGATCTGACGTCGACGGGGAAAAAATTGGAGGCAGAAAAAAGACAGTCAGTGGCGTCGTCTATACTAGTGACTGCATTTAGACGACGGTAGTCAGCAAAAGAACGACATGTATCATCCTCCTTTCTGTTAAGAATCACGAGGGCAGCTCAAGGACTTGCCGACTTTTGGATAACACCCTTCGTTAACAACTCATTCAGTTGGTCGTTTATCACCTTTTCTTCAGACGGTGACACTCTAAAGGACTTTTCTCGAATCGGATATGAGGCGTCTATGTCGATCGTGTTTAGGATACGTCAAGGAGGAATTAAAGATGAGGCGCCTGATTGGGAAAAGTCAAGCATGGAGCAGTGTCGCCTTAGTGGGGCCAAAAGTCTAGAGCGCTCCTTCGTTGAGAGCGAGGGGTCGGTCTTACGAAGCAGTCGCGATTCACCTAGGATATCAGTCACTTTTTTGTATGGCGTCGGTAATCTAGTCAAAATATATTGGCCGGTCATTTCTGCAGGGCGGGTCATTTCTGCGTAACATCTTTCCACCGGGGGGGGGGTGGGCAAAAAAGTGTCGGTGAGCTGCTGCAGGTGCTCCACTTATGGGGCGGCATTTCGTGGGGAAGGCAATGAGACAGCAGGAGACGACAGTACTTGTTATGACCCGGTATCTAGGTAGGAGTCAATGCTGGCGCCGTTGACATATCGCTTCATGTTTGACACATGCTCCGGGAAAATGTGGTGCACATCGCATGGTCGATGCTCGGGGAGATCTTCGAGGCGGTATGTCACGGGGCTGAGCCGTTCAACGACACGGTAAGGGCCGCGGTATCAGGCATGAGCCTCGTGGCACGGCCAGTCGCGCGGATGGTGCGGCGAGCGAGCCCCAAGTCATCGGACCGGAAGGAGGGATGTGGTGGTGCTGCCGCATTGGCCACTTGCACATGCGCATGAGCCGTGAGAAGGTTGCGCTGAGCGTCGAGGCGGGTGTAACGAAGTCGTTGGGCGGAGTCAGTTGGTGACGCAGTCTTATGGGGAAGGCCCAACTGCGCGTCGAGAGGGATGGAAGGTGTTCTGCCATAGACGACTGAGAACGGCGTGACATGCGTTGTTTCTTGCCTAGCAGTGATGAGTGCAAAAGCTGCCGCAGAAACGAAACGATCCCGGTTCATGTGGGACGGAGCCACGTAGGAGGCGAGTATATCCGTAAGGTTGCGGTTAACACGCTCCACGAGGTCATTGCACGGGGGATGATTGACGGATGTAGTGGAATGCTCAATGCCGAAGGAGCGGAGGGCTCGCTCAAATTCATGGGACATAAGGCAGCTCCGACGGTCCGTGATGAGGCGTCTGGGCACACCATGCTAAAGAACGAGATGCTGTTCCACAAACAAAACGGCATGAGCTGAAGAGGTGCCTGGAACGGGCAGTGCTTCGACCCACATGGTTAGTGGTCGATCGCAACCAGAAGATACCTGTTTCCGGCGGTCGTCGTCGGGAATGGGCCCGAATGGTTCAGTCCAATCAGTTCGAAAGATGAACTCGGCGGCGAAAAAGCCTGCGGGGATGGCTTGGCTATTCGTGTGGACGATTTCCGGTATTGGCATGTCTGGCAGGACGCAACGTGTTCCTTGACATCTTTAGATATATTAGGCCACCAAAAGCGCTCCGACACTCGTGCGTAGGTCTTGCCGCGACCAAGGTGACCAGCTGTGAAACGTCGTTTAGGCCGCGCAAGACTTGCGACCGCAGTTTTGCTGGCACAGATGGCAACCACAATGGTGGTCGACCACGGAACCGCCTCACATGACACAAGAGATTATCTTTAATTCGATAGACCCGGCGCAGTATACGGAGACCTGCGCCGGCGGCGGTGCCAAGGGATCAGACGGTGGCCGCAATGTCGGGATCTTGCGTTTGTGCAGTCCTGAAAAGCCGTCACGGGACAAGGGTGGTGAGAAAGGAAATCGACATCTTGATGGGCAGAACCGCGCCGATGCACTGTGGTGAAATCGTACTCTTGAAGTTGCAGTGACCAGCGTGCAATCTTGGCATTTAAGTGTTTGGCAGACTGCAGCCAAGTGAGACCGCTATTGTCCGTATCTATGGTAAAATGACGGCCGTACAGGTAGGGACGAAACTTCTCGACGGCCCAGGCAACGACAAGGCACTCGAGTTCCGAAGAGTGGCGGCGGCGCTCTACGTCGTAAAGCTGGCGAATGGCATAAGCTAGAACTTTGTGGTCACCAGACTCGTCTTCCTACAGGACAGCGTCGAGCCCATCTTGGCTGGCATCCGTGTGGAGAACAATGGGGGCCGATTCGTCGTAGTGGGCCAATGTGGGAGGCGTGAGGAGGGCGTGCTTGACGTCAAGAAACTCGAGCTGTTGGACCGGTGTCCAACTCCATGCTGCATTCTTCTTCAGCAGGGCGGTCAACGGAGCGCTTCACTTGGCAAAGTTCAGAATGAAACAACGGAAATACGAAGCGAATCCAAGGAAACTGAGTTCCTTGGTGGTGGGAGCTTCGTAAGCCGTAAGTACTTTTAGTTTTTTAGGGCCGGGACGGATGCCATGTCGGCTCACAACGTGACCCAAGTACGTCACTTCTGCAAAACTGATGAAACATTTCTTTGGTTTTAAGCGAAGCCCAGTAGAGGTAAGGGCTTCGAAGAAGAGTTTGAGTGCGTTTGGTGTTCTTCAAACGTAGCCGCGTAGACAATTACATCGTCCAGGTGGACCAACGCCATAGTCCACTTCATATTGCCTAAGACGCGGTCCATGGGGCGCTGAAAGGTAGCTGGAGCATTCGAGAGACCGAAGGGCATACGGGTGAACTGGTAAAGGCCATCTGGAGTCACGAAAGCCGTCTCTTCCGCATCATCGGGGTGAACAGGCACCTGCCAGTAGCCCGAGAGCAGATCTAGGGTAGAAAAATAACGGGCCCCTTCAGGCGATCAAGTGCAACGTCGAGGCCGGGAACAGGGTACACGCCGAGGTGAGTAATAGCATTTAACTTGCGATAATCAACGCAGAAGCGGAGTTTTCCGTCCTTCTTGCGCACAAGGACTACAGGGGAGGACCAAGGGCTACAAGACGTGGCAGTGATTCCCTGGTCAAACATGTCGCATACGTGCTGCTGGATGACTCTCCGTTCGGCTGGCGCCACACAGCGAGGTTGAGGATCAATGTGCCCGCGGTTTTCGGTGTTGATCCGGTGTTGGACCCAGGAAGTGCACCCGAATTCACCGGCTCTGAGAGAAAAGCAACTGCGATGTTCGAGCAGCAAGGCCTTGAGAGAGGCAAGCTCCGCGTCGGTGAGGGTGGGGCCAAAGTTATATGTTTCCCGTGGTCGGACCGCCGGCGCTGGAAGGTGCTGAGGCGGTGCTTCAGGTTGCAGAGACGCAACCGGTGACCCGGAGTTCAGGATTGAGGCTATACCCAATTTAGTGCCAAGAGTCAGCACGAGAGGTGCGCGGCTGATGTTAAGCATAAATATGTGGGCCTCTCCTTTGAACACAGGCAGAAGGCTTCGAGGGGAGGTCATCTCACGGGCTGGAGCTGAACACCGGATGGTTTCAAAAAGCACGTCCGCTGTGATCGGATTGTCAATCTTGGCATACACCCACATTGCCAAACCCGGTGGCAGAGTCACGGCGAACGCTACAGTCCCGGTAGTGACGTCGATCGGCTTGACTCGACGGGGCCACTTCGTTGCGAGGTAACTCACATATTCTGAGGCACGCTTGGTCGCCCATACCAGGGACTGCCACAGGGCGACACCGAGACTGGAAATCTGGCTAAGCCAACCCCATCCCAAGCAGAGTTCGGCTCGCCCGTGGTTCTGTTGTAGTAAAATTAAGGACGACTCCACTCCGGCTTGCTGGCACCACCCGCTCCCGAGGACCACTGGTCAAATAGGGCTGTCTGCTACAACACACTCGGTGGAGGTGGTCTTTCCGAGCGCTGTCAGATTTACGATGACACGTCCGACTTGCTTCACCGGAGCAGCGTTAAAACCTATGAGCAGGGTTTTGGCGGCTGGAACAAGCCGGTGGGGCCCGTTAACAATAAAAGATTTGTCCAGCCCATTGACAGCCGCTCCGGTGTCGATCAAGGCCTCTACGTGCCAGTCAAGCAGAGCGATGTCGACGAGTACGTAGGGAGCTTCAGTGGTTATCGAAGCCGGCGAAAGGAGGGACGAAACGGCAGAAGGGTGCCCCCTGAGTTCCGCCATAACGTTTCCCGACGTCGGAAGGCTAGCACAGTCTCTCGCGTAGTGCCCCCTCAGGCCGCAGCGGAAGCAGGTCGTGCCGGTGTCGTTACGCCCGCGTCGGTTATAGGCCACTGTAGGGACTGAAAATCGAGGAGTCTGTACCGAGACGGTGCGCGCGGCAGACGGTGGCAATCCCCGCGTGGTCAACAAAGTCAATTCCGCCTCCATGGCGAGTGCCATGGCGGCGCGGACGGACTCAGGACGCCTAAAACGGACCAAGCGCTGCACCGCAGGGAGTCGAATGGCGTCGACAAACGCCTCGGTGCCGACCAGGGCCACGACGTTCTGAGGCGCCCCCGGCAGCGACTGCAGAACCAGGCTCTCAATGGCGGCGGCGAGGTCTTGGTATGTCTCCCCAGGCTCTTGACGGTGGGCTCGCAGGCGGTGGTACTGCGCACGGGGTTGACCTGAAGCACTGTAGTGATCGGACAGGAGGCCCACCAGGACGATGTTAGAGCCCAGCTGGTCGGCGGCACTTTCTGCAGCAGCTCAGTTGCGCGGCCTCTGTTTGGAGACAAGCATCCATGCCTTCATTTGCTCGTCCCAGCCTTTCGCCGTCGCAATACCTTCCAGTTGGATGCGGTAAGCATCCCATGAGATAGTGCCGTCAAACGTGGGTAATTCCACTACGTCCAATGATGTACCCGCGTCGAGCACGTTATTGGCGGCTACGACAGCAGGCCCAGCGGCGGCAGGGCTGGAGGCAGCGGTGGCGGTGACGCCTAAAGACTCATGACCTGTGTTCGGCTCGCTGGCACAAGGCGATGGAAGTCGCGCCGGAGAGCTTCCATCTCCACAGCCTGGGCAGTCAGACGGGCCTCCCATGCGTCCATCTGCTAAGTAACTATATCCAGGAGGCGCTCAATACCGCCATCCAGCTGCTGCGAAGGACCGAGCCCCTCCGAGCGTCCAGGTCTAGCTGCGCCAGCCGCTGCCACGTCGGCGCCATCGCCTGGTGGCAGGGTCCTGTCATCTGGCACGTGCGGTCCTTGACTTTGGGAGCGGGTAAGCGGCATGATCCCACTTCTGACACCAAAACGTTGTGGGACGCTGTGCCCGCCTAGAGATAGTCACAGAAGAGCGGAGGACACCAGGCAAGCTCCACTTGCCCCGGCGCTCTTTTTTTCTCTAACCCTCGCGCTGGCGCCCCGCGTTCGTCTCGCGCTCGTCCCGCGCCTCTTCTTTTTCTGGCGCAGCGCTCCTCGGCGCGCGCCGTAACAGTATGTACCATGGTAGCCGTGATGAAATTTATCACTGAGGCCAGGGGTGGGGAGAGGTGCGTAAAGTAGTACTTCGTCACTATTATGGAAGGAGACCTCAGGACGAGTAGAATCGTAGCGACTCTTGCGATCTTCCTGGTAGGCTTCAGTGTTGAGACGAGCAAGGTGACGGCATCTGGCCACACGGGATACGAACTGGGCAGGCTCTGATGTGGAGGAACAGTCGGATGTAGCGAAGAATGAACTGTAGAGAATTGTGGTGGCCATAAACGAGGAAAAATAAAGAGTAACCGGTGGTCCGCTGTACTGCTGTATTATAGGTGATTGTGACGAATGGTAAAATCGTGTACCAATTTCGATGATCTGGCGTGATATACATTGACATCATATCAGATAAAATGCGATGAAATCGTTCCGTCAGACTGTTAACCTGAGGATGGTAGCTTAAAGTGGTTTTGTGAAGGGTGGATGATGCGTGGAGAACTTCGGCAACGACTGTCGTTAAGAAGGTCGTTCCGCGGTCACTTAGGAGCACCCGTGGAGCGCCATGCCGCAATGCAATATATCGCAAAAAGAAATTAGTAACCTCTTGAGCCGAGCCAGGGGGCACAGTTGCTGTATCCGCGTAGCGCGAAAGGTAATCCACAGCTGTGATCATAGAATGGTTGCCCCGATCCGAGAGAGCAAGGGGACCATATAAGTCGATGCCGACTACTTCGAATGGTGTGGCTGGGCAGGGAAGGAGTTGTGAGAGGCCAGCAGGTGGAGAAGTCGGCCGTATGCGACGTTGGCACAGGAGCAGGAAGCGACGTATTTAGCTACACAGGAGGACAGGCCAGGCCAGAAGAACCGTCTCTTGACGGTGCGCGTAAGAAGGCCAGGTGGAGACAGCAAGGCAAGGGATGCCGTGCCTGGCATTTATTCCGATGGACAACCGAGGCGCGTGCCACCGGTGGCACCGCGGAATGATGAAGATGACGATGGTATGTACGCGTGAAAGAAGAGGATCCTTGGAAGGCTCACAATATATATATATATATATATATATATATATATATATATATATATATATATATATATATATATATATATATATATACATCAGATGTGGCAGTTAAATACAGCCAGCAAACGAATATTAATAAGCTTGGATCACCTAATGTGCAAGATGTACTTTTTATTTTTCTCGGAACGATCAGCTCTCAAAGGAATGTAAATATTTTATTATTATTACATGTTGGTATGCTAGCAAGTCATGAAGGAACCTGTTTCAGAAAATGTTTGAGCTCGAATTCGGGCTGAATACATTTGATCAAGTTTTTATGTAATGGCAGGTAGTGTCTGCTGCTAACATTTATATTAATTCTGTAAAAGAAAAGACCAGACAAAAATTGGAAATAAAATGGTAGATGTGGCGTAATAATTATTACCAGTTAGATTTTGCCGCTGGAAGCTTGCAACACGTCCGAGCTGTCTTCAAATATATGAACAGTTAAATTTTATTGAGTAATCGATCAGAGAGGCAACAAAATGCGGCTGATAAACGAGCTTCAGGACTCAATAATTTTCTCCCAGGTGTATTTTTCAATGCATAAATCACTTTGAAACTCATACTGCAAGTATAATGCCCCTTGAGGATTCACCTGAATTGCAGTTAGGAAAGAATTGTTTCCCTTCATACCGGCAACGATTAGCTTCATGACGTATATACTTAGAGAGTACAGAGCATAAAATACTGTTAGGAGCAGCGTTATAAGACTCGACAGAAATAATTTTGTTTGTTGTGATTAAGACAACAAGAGGGAAAATAATAAAATAGAATGCACCACATATTTAATTGTTTGAGTCCACATTCAAAACATTCGACTAGGTTATTTGATGAGGAGAGTAGGGTACACGTGAAACCTCATGCAGTAATCCTCAGTGTACGCTGTAGATCGAGGAAATCTGCATGCGAACAAATTCATCAAAGAATTCATTATTTTAAACGCAAGATGTAATGGGGCAGTCATACAAAAAGCTTTGGTGTGGGTGAAGGAAGAATTAAAAGATAATTAATGGAATCAATCCCAAAGTGCGGTGTCACGCTCACATCAGGCTGGTGAGTACTAATTTTATAGGTTAAACTTTGAAATCGTAAACAAAAATTATTCGATTGCCAGTAGGTTATTGGTCGTTTCTGTCAGTGGTATATGCAAAAAATACAGCATTGATGACGCAGCAGGGCGCTATACAGCACTGAGAGGAGCAATAAATACAAGGCAGGGCATTTTTCTAACTCCTAAAATATCAGCAAAGACCCCTTAATAATGACATGCCTGGCAGAAATGGCTCCTTCACAACAACCAGAATTTCTCTTAATATTTATTACAATAATAGGGAAGAAAATTCAGTGTGAATGCCTATACAATTTTTATTTTTTACAAACAATAAACAAAAACTGCTGCACATGAAAATATAAATAAACTGTTGGGCTTTTCTGTTACAACCTTGTTGAATAAATCACCAATATTCGAGTTGTGACTAGAAACGCTGGCGATGAATTACCCTCCCCTAGGCCTCAAAAACATTTTCAACACAATTTTACTGATTCTATCATGAGCATGAAGAACGGTTGTAGAATGAAAATGGCTCTTTATTTAGTTATTTCTTAGCTGAGGTGTCTATGCCATCAGGCCCTTCCCTATCGGTGGTACACTTGTACTAATATTTGACGGTTAATTGTGAGCAGTCATAAAATATATTGCATTTTTGTTCTCACGGCAAGCATAATACTTATGGACAGTTGCTGCAATTACACTTTATTAGCCTTATTCCGCGACAATGCGAACGTTTGCTCATTTAATATACACTGGATTTCCATTGGATATACACTGCCCTTGAAGTGATGTTTAGAATGAATTCAGTCTTCTTCATCACAGGTGGAAGCCATTCTTTACATTCTTTACATTCTGATGTTTATTTTTCTAAGCCGCATATACCCCGACTTTATCCTGCGAACAGTAAATTGTTTATATATATATGTATATATATATATATATATATATATATATATATATATATATATATATATATATATAT
>JAJIZL010019921.1:948058-975533 GCA_023969395.1 Amblyomma maculatum | reverse complement strand
ATATATATATATATATATATATATTTGAGCAAAAAGTGCTTGAGCTGCTTTATTATGATTGGGGATTTCAAGCGGTTGGTCACTGTATCAGAGCTGCTCCTGCACTGTGGTCGCCACCATGAAAGCTTCCTAATATGAGACCAATTTTGTTTAGCCTTTCATGCCGCTGAAACGTCTGAACTTGCTTTTGAAAAAGTGAAATGAAATCTGATGCGTGTCAGTGAACTATCCTCGCCTGAAAGGTTAGACTGCGGTTGAGTAAAGGAGGATTGACGCTTTGGACTATCCATTCAGGCAATTACACTTTTAATTGACATTCCTATTTGTAGAGTCACTGCAGGACATCTAAGAATACTTTTATAGGGGTCCTTAGGAAATGTAATGTTTGATGCTCAAGGAACAGTTTTTTTTTATTTTGCTGCGCTTGCACGGTATCCTTAAGTCGGTGTCACAAATTCATGAAATGAGCTGCAATCTTGAAAACAAATTGCCTCGGGTGCTACGTTTTCATAGGTAGTTTTGTGAAAATAATTATGTATACAGTATAGCACCAACTGCCGATCAGTGCAAAATTCATGTTGTTTTCTTTACACCTTCCTGCGCTTAGAACGAGAACTTATGGTGGCTGTAGTAAACACACAGGATGCGTCTATGTAAATAAATTATATAAAGCTACAGGCCTACCGACCAAGATTCTGAAGATAAATGCTTCATTAGATGGAATTATGCGGTGGGAAAAATATACCGCCGAACACTTGTTTACAGACTTTGTACGAAATGTCTCTACTAGCGCAAAAATGACGACGGTAGCGTCTACGCGCGCAGAGGCTGCAAGTCTGCTGCCCCGTATTAAGCGGCGGTGATTTTTCTGATTGGTTGGTGGGTCAGACGTTATTCAGGTTTCAGTCAGCCGCTGATATCTATGGTTATATTGTGGGCTAGCTGAGTGCAACATGCATGTATAGAGTATCATTTTGCAGATCCATGTCACGAAAAGTATCTAGGACAACACTATAGGGAACAGTTTTTCATCCTGAAAACAACTGACCGCGTGCATCGTTTGAAGCGATGTGCTTTCAAAGACGACTTTGACGGACACAATTTCTAACAATGTGTTATCTAAAAGAGCAACGAAGCTGCTGCCACCACTCTCACCTGTGACGGTGGCATCCGAGTCACGAGACCTGAACCATAATAAATAGCATATTGTGTTAATCGAATTCAAAACCATTTCTCAAAACGCGGGTGCCAAAGTATCACAGACATATATTGTCCTCTCACGTTTACATGTTAATATGCAATATTCATACGCATGTTGTATAATCAGCACATCTTTAGCTCCTTATTGTATTGTCAGGGGAAATTCCATGAAGTTTGGTAGAAAAACCAACATATGTGGAGATTTTAAAGAGTTCACACTTTAGAGAGCTTTCTAAATTCTTCATTCAATGCAGAACAGGCCTAATATTGCGATCACAAAATATTTTATCCTAATGATTTGTTTTAACAGTGCTTCAACATTGGTGTTAAGTAACACGCAAGAAAAAAGGGTAGCAGTATTTTAAAAACCTTTTATTTGTATAGTTTAGAGCAAAACAATATCATCATCATCATCATCAGCCTGATTATACCCACTGCAGGGCGAAGGCCTCTCCCATATCAATGCGCATTATTTTTGCATTATCAATGAACTCATTGATAATGCAAATTTAACACTTGCTGCGTTAGAAGAATGGTCGCGCATGAACATACTTAAAATAAACACAACGAAAACAAAAGCAGTTCTATTTCGCCCTAGAAACAAGAGCATAATAATAACGAAAACAATATCAATGCAGAACATACCAGTAGAAATCGTGCCGACATTCAAGACGTTAGGTGTAATCTTTAATGAAACCCTTTCATGGAATGCGCATGTAGATTTCCTTACAAGTAAACTCGCGCAGGTAGTGGGGCTGGCTTGTCGAAATAATTTTCTGCCACGTAATATTATGACACTAATATATAACTCCCTATTTTCATCGAGGCTTAACTACTGTGGCTTAGTTTGGGGTTCAACCACTAAAGAAAACACGCAAAAAGTTTATGTGTTACAAAAGCAGTTTCTTCGGATTATTGAAAATGTCCCACGTTATTTTCATACTCATGATCTCTTTAAAAAACACAATATTATGCCAGTTACTAAAGCTTACGACTATCGACTATGTAAGTCACTTAAACGAGATTTCATAAATAATTCTATATTTCTGCAGTCACTAGCTGAACTGAAAGCAAACGATACAGCGTACGCTACACGCAAAAATGAACAATGGAAGGTACACACATACAGAACTAACTATGGTCTCCAAACATTACACAACATACTGCCACGAACATTAAACGATCTGGATAGAAAACACATTAAACTTGAATAATCACTTATAAAGAGCTTAGAAAACATTTTTTTGTCCGTTTAGAGGTGTGCATTATTATTTTCCTATGCTAGAAGTCTGCACTAGTGTTGTATTAGTTATCTTTTTTCTCACATTCCACCCCCCCCCCCCCCCCCTGTGAAGAATGTTGTCTGTTGCAACGTTATGTTAATTTTAGTGTGTATACTTTGTGATTGTATATTTTCTGCACTGCCGATGTGAAGCTGTCATTGTTATTGTTTTTGGGGCCTGCGGCCTTGTCAAGTTGTCATTACGACAACTTTTTCTGCTGTGCTCCCTCATCCTATGTACACATTGGGTGTAAATAAAAACATTATTATTATATTTCTCCACGTAACCCGGTTGTGTGCTATCTGTATCCACTTGACCCCTGCTATACAATATAAAACAATATAAAACATGCAAAAAAATTCATGAATCTTTTTTTTACTTTTAATAATTTGTATTATTTAATTGCCTTTTTTTCGATGCCATAGCTTTGCGTACTGTAACATGAAAGAAATGTAACCGAATTTAGGGACTATTAATTTTTAATTTTCTTGAAATTTGGTTGTGATTTCCATCTTCGTTTCGACGAAGTAAGCATTTGAAAGCTCCCACATTTTGAAGCCCTTTAAGGTTGCACTAAGAAAAATATAAACTATGCTGTATTTTTACCGCAATTTTACTACTATATTGCCCAATGACTGTAACCTAGGCCGTTTTAGGTAGGAGAAGAAATTTAAGGTGTTATCTATGATAGTCCTAGTTTTAAGCAATACCTCAAGCCTGATGAGTTTTGTTGCTGTATGCCCTTTCTGCATATATTTAAAGCTGAAAGCCTGCTTTTATCAGGATCTGCAAAATGACCCATGATGGCGTGATATGTGACAGGTAAGTGCTCATATCAGCGTAGCTGACAACGCAAATAATATTTTAACTCAAAACGAAAGTTTGTTTCCAGTTCACCCAGGGAATAGTCGATATCCTTGCTTATACGCATTATTGCCAGCCTATTCGCAACCTTCGTATTGCGAAAAAGGTACGGTGGCAGTTACTTATTCTCAAGTACAGCCTACTCTCCTGCTCTATTTTTTACATGTGAACTGATAAATTTGCGGTGTGAGAGCTGTAGCCAAGCAAATATATAGGTGTATAAATTCAGGAGTGTATTGGTGTATAGAATGAAGCGATTTCAGCATCATCAGCTTGACTGGAATGACTGCAGGTAAAATGCCTCTAATGTATCTAATTACCCACCAGAAGCCACCAAAAGGGCTCCAACTTCTTATATTGACCCACCTAGCCCTCTCTTGCCCCTTTTATCAATGAATTCACATATATTATCCTTCTCATGCTATGATTAGTAGGATTTTATGGAGGCTGGCCCCGCCGTGGTGGTGCAATTGTCAGGACACTGAACTGTTGCGCGCAAGGATACGGGACCGAAATCCGACCGCGGCGGCATCTTTTTAATGGAGGCGATAAGCAACGAGTGCGTGTGCTGCGTGACGGCAGCGCACGTTAAAGACCACGAGGAGGTCGAAAAGTTTGGGCCATCCAGTTATTTTCATACAGAATACTAGTAAAATATACAGTACGGCAGACGGCCGCAATTTCTCATAGAGCAACGGCCTTTAGAACATGGAGCAAGAAGTGTCAGCACTGCTTTCGGCCCTCCTTGAAGGTATTTACAGACGTTGTTAGCGCACTTCTTAGTTAGTGTACAAAAAGGCGGTAACATGTCCCGTTACGCGCCTTTCGAATTAAATAGTAACAGTTGTTTTGGCTTAACCTTCAGTAGTCGAAGTGTTTTGATAGAAAACTAGCAACTGCTGAAGCGCCATCGCAATCCATAGTTTTCTGGCTGCGCAGTGGTCGCAATCTTGAATTGGCCAGCCCCTTTTACTGCGACGCGTGGCGGTCCCCGTGCGCTGCACGACCTATTCTAGGTCTCTATAATTTATAATAGTGAAATTGCCAACCGCCCAATATGACCAGTAGAAGTGCTTTTATGATGTAACATTCTTGTTTTTTTTTTATTTGCGAATGATCACGATTTGGTGCGAAATTATTCCAAGCCGCCATGTTTTGCAGCAGTGCTGCCAGTGACAAAAGTGAGACGTTTCTGTTTTTCTAGAGCAAAAATGATGGCGTGCAGTAGAAAGACACAAGACATGCATGAACGCAAGAGATCAATAGCAAAACACTAAGAAAAAACAATGCGGGACAGGCACCAGCACACATCGCAGTGCACAAAACATGTCAGAAAACAGGGACAAAGTTAGTCAGCAGGCCAAAAGAAAACGGACAATACATTCTAGACGATGGTCAAAGAACGAGAGAGAAGACGGGCCACCTTACTGAGGACTGTGACGAAATTGATTACACGAGGAGAAGACGAAGAACAAGACAAAGAAGAGGATGCAGGATAGACTACATGAGCGACAACAGATATGCCATGCCAAACATACGGCTAGGAGACCAATAATAAATTTTGTGATTTAAAATTGCTTTCGATTGAGTACTAAATACAAACAGAAACGGTGTGACATCACCCTGAATGTAGCACATAACACCGTTGCGCCACATATAGATATAAATATATGAAGGGTATTTTTTCAGAGATGTTTCCAGCTCCTCCTTTAAACCATGTCAACAAACTGAGGTATAATGGCAGATTTTCGTACAAATGAGCTCTTTATGACACCGTGTAATACGCACTTGGTATCGCGGTCAAGCACAAAACCAGTATTCCAAAAAAGCATCGTTAACGCTGAAGCCTAGGACTATTTATCGGTGTCTTAGGAATGCACAGCGCGATGTTATTTGAAGTGTCGGCTAGACCCCAGGAATCCTTTTTTGCTCCAACATAAACAGACTACTTCCTTGTTAGTGTTGCAAACCTTTTTCACTTTCAATTGTGTCAGAATCGACATGGCGAAATGGCATTAATTGGGGCAAGTATTGCAATGAAACTAGTTTGAAGCAAAAAATTTGAACATTCGCAATAGCTTGAGAAGAAAAAATGGCTGTAGTGCACATTTGCCTCAGTGTTCTGAAATGCAAAGCCAAATTTATCATAAAGACCGAGAATATATATTTTAGGCAATCAGGAAGAACTTCCAGCAAATTGCAAAAAATCTACAATTTAAGCACGCTGGTAAAACCAACAAAATAGCGCTGCTAAGCCAGTTAAATGGCAATTCTCTAGCGCTCTACTTAAGGAGAAAAGGTCAAACATAGAGGGGAAAAAATTGTGCTAATATATGCTATCATTGTAGGCATTGTGCTTAAAATGCTTGTATTTTTTAGTGCTTTAAAAATGGCAAATATGTGTGTGCTACCTCAATAATGTCATCATTTTGCCGGACTTTCCATAAACACAGTGAACGTCTTGCGCTTGTACTGGATTGCCTGAAAAACGCTTATATCGAATTTAATGCGAAGAAGAGCCGCTTCGGCGAACGGTTCTTGGCTATCTTGCTGACCGTGACGGAATCCGACCTAACCCACAGAACAGCGGCAGTTGCGTGATTTCGAAGACTTCAGAATGCAATAGACCTGCGAAGTTTTCTCCAACTCTGCTCATATTTTCTCCACTGCATTACTCGTTTCGCTACCTACGAGTGAACACCCGATTGTGACTCTTCTTTTTGCAAACCAAAGTTTCCACTAACATTGCATACTTTTTCGGCATTTACCATTCCGCCCCCACACAAGTGCATACTGCCTCCAGTGGTGTTGGCATCGGTGCTATGTTCGGTCAGCGCTATTGCGAGAAGGATCATGTTATAGCCGACGCCAGTCGTTCCTTAAGTAAACCTGAGTGCAATTATACAATTAATGAGCAAGAATGCTTCGCCTTAGCTGTCACAGTTCAGCGGTTTCGCTGCTATTTGCGTGGACGTCCATTCACAGTGGCTACTGACCATCATTCGAATACCCTCCGTGTCCCGTCTGGCCGCCTTGCTTGGTAGACAATCCGTTTGAAAGAATTTCATTATTCGATGTCATACAAGAACGGGCGCCGCCACGCTGACGCGGACTGTCTTTCACGTTTGTCGGTTGCGAGGACTGTATGTGACGCCGGCAATTTTGACGACAATGCTGAGGTATTATCTCCGTTCCCTGACTCCCGCAAGTTCTGCACTGAACAGAGGCAGGGGGAGAAACTGAAGTCGTTTTTTACCGCTTTACAGGACTTCGCAGCTGTTCGTGTTTTGTGTGCATGGGGCGGCCTTTTGTACAAGAAGGATTATTGGGGCACATGCATCCGCTACCTTCTGGTGGTACCTCACAGCTAATATTGGTGTGTTTTATGCGCAATGCATGACAATCTCCTTTCGGGACACCTGGGATCCACGAGGACACTTCATCGCATCCTAGAACGTTTCTATCGGCCGCGGATGCGGGAAACCACTGAAATATATGCGGGGAGCTGTGATCAGTTTACCAGTCACAAAGGCCCCACTGGTGCTCTTTTTGGTCTTCTACACCCTGTCCCACCCGCCAAGATCTCGTTTAAAGCAGGTAGCTGGACAATTTCTGATACCCTTTACCATATCCAGTAACTGTAACTGCTGGATCGTTATCTGCACTGAAAATCACACGCGTTATTGTGAAACGGCAAATCTTCCATCGGATACAGCGCAACAGGTCTCAATCGTCCTTTTACACTTCCGTATACTGCGCCATGGCCCACCACGTGTGTTGATTTGCGACCGAGGTTCCCTGTTCACCGCAGATGTTATGGAAAAGCTCCTTCGTTTGTGCACAACGCATTTTCAACACACTACACCTTATCATCCTGAAACAAATCGACTGACCGAGCAAACCAACCGGACAATCACCAGGAAGCTTTGAATATACATCGCCGCTGACCACACGAATTGGGACTATGTACTACCATTCATAACATACGCATACAATACTGCTCATCAGCAAAACAACACGTTAGAGTCCGGTATTTGTTCTGTATGCCCACCCTCCTCGACACACCCTCGAGAGCACCCTTCCATTCTTCACAGACGCCGATGCTGAGGTTGCGGAGATCCTCTGCCGGGCTGAAGGAGCCCGCAGAGTAGCTCGCCTGAGAACACTCGCCTCACAGCAACTCTCAAAATACCACTAGTACACCCATCATCGCCACGTCGCCTATTTCCCGGGCTAATTGGTCTGACTTTGCCGCATCGCACGAAAGCATGGTTTAAGCCAGAAAAGGCTCGCGTATATGTCGGTCACTGCGTGATATTGGACTAAATTAGTGACCTTATTTACCGGATTGGGCGCCTCATCAAAAGTGACGGATGTTCAGCACGCACTGAGGTGACTAACGTCGCTAGACTCAAAACTGGCTATTGTCGTCCTGATCAGTAATTCACCCGGAGGGCTTCGTCTACGAAGGGGGAAGTATTACGGAGAACAAAAAGTGCTCAGAACAGCCAGGGAAAGGAAGAAATAAGAGGAGTTGGAGGTGCGTCTTCCGTTGGACCTTGTCTGGTGGGGCCTGTGCTACTATTCCGCTTTCTGTGTGAACCTGGCCTTACAAAGCTGCCAGAATTTCTTCCTAGTCACGTTTCGGGCATGACAATATTGGTACGGTAAATTACAGCTTTCAATGCACATTTACTAAAAGTTAAAATTACGCTTACTGCACTACAAACAAATAAAGGGCACCTTGTTTTCGTGCAGGTTTGCAAAATATACCACTGGAAACCATGCGCAAATTCTCACCGGCGTCGATATTTACGTATGAATTCGCTCAATACCCCACCAGAAACATTAACTATGTGTGAAGTTTGTTTTTATTATGGAGTCGAAAGCCCTTAGCTCTGACTACATGCTTAGCTAGTAACTCTCATTAGCCAGCATTATAAACGATAAGAATAAAAGAAATATCCATCGGTAAGACTTTCATATATCGCATCTTTTTCGGTGTTCCTACAAGCGCCGCTCTCTGCCATTACTTTTTCTACCAAATGCTTCTAAACATTGAAAATAACACAAATATCAGTCATTAATATATTATTATTATGCAAGAGCTGCACTCTGCCAAGTACTCTAATTACCAATCAATTTCGTGCGACCCAGATTAGCGCCCCAGATTCATTTGCTGCGTGACGTTTCCAGACAACTCCCCAGCCACACATACCTTTTAGATCGAAATGTCTACTCTGTCTAAAAAGTCAATTTCTTGTCTTTGTCTCAAAAATCAACGCTTTCATATTGATGTATCCAATGCGGCAGCAGAGTAATGCCCACTAGAGTGTAAGTGTGAGGTTGACGATCCCGCAACGAAGCGTGAGTGGAGGCTCTCGATGAAACAAAACTTTGCGCTCAACATAATGGCTCTGTGTGACACGTGTGCGGTAGGTAGCTGTATTCCGAACATGACTCGCTAAATGTGGCCAAGGTCTCTACCATATTGCTTGCCTTCCCAGCTATCACTTGACTGCTTGTTTAACATGTAAATCAGTTTAAGTTGTTTTGGAGGTTGAGAAGAAAGTTATGTCAGCCCCCTTCTGAAGCCATCAACATTTGTGTTGTTCGAATTCTTCTATTACTCCATCTACAATACGTGAACACACGCTCGAGCAGCCTAGTTTTCTACAGTAGTTACCTTGATATGCACACATGAAAGGCTGAATCGAAGTGAAGGACTATAGGCTCTGAATGTGCGTCATTTGTTCCTTTAAAATAATGGCCTGTGGAGGTAAAAACCTCACATGATTACTGTTCTCCTCCCGACCCCCTTTTCTCTCCTGCCAACGTCTAGTGTAGTAAACTCGGCAGCACCTAATTACTCTCCATGCCTTTTTGTTCTGTCTATCTCTCTTTCTCCCTGCAGCCAGTTATACAAATCTGAATATTTAGGTACTTTTGTTTTTTGACACGCAAGCGTGCCATGAGGCATATTATAGAAACTCATGTAAATAGTTTTCCGGGAGGAACCGGAGCAGGCTCCCGCTCTTAGCGCTCTCCGTGAGCCATTTAGAAAAGTCGTCTTCCCTTGTTGTGGTTGGTCCCACTTCGCGCAGAATCTGTGTCCTCGTGTGCGCTCGTGCTGACCCCTAGCTGCCACTACCCCAAACTGGGGCAGATGGCGCATGCAATTTTTGGTAGTGGGGGACTGCGTTCGCGCTATTTATGTACTTACGTAAACACAAAATACCAGACATACATCTCATTCATGTGATGTATAACAGAAATACTTTATACAGATGGTGCAGCATAACGTACACCTACAAATGTCGAACCGCACTGAAATCGCCTGATAAGGGTTCTATGAAAATTCGGCTTAATATCCTTACTTAAAATTTTCTTGTTTTCATGACACGACGAGAAAAATGCACACCATAAACAAAGTTTGCCTTTATTAGAATCTAGAGTTATATGCCTTTTTGTATTTATAAATGCAGCTCGAAGATAACTTGGTTCTCTCAGTTCGTAGGACAGCAATTGGGGTACACCTTCGTGAGGTCTTGTCGAAGTCCAGGCGCGTAATAGTCACTTGGGTTTGTGGCAGCACACCTGCGCGTCAAACAAAAAATAGCTTGAGTTTTTTTTTTTGAGAAGTAATAATGGGAAGTTTACTAGGAAGTAGTGGCAAAATAAAATATTTAGTTCGCCTGGTCACCCCTCGTGATTGGAGCAACAATATTGCCATGTTGAACAGGGAGATGATTTTCGACTTCAAGCCACAATCATACAAATCGGGTTTGTTTTTTTTTAGTTGCAATAAAGGTAAAAGACAGCTAGTCGGCTATTAGTTTCATATTTTGTCATACACAAGATCCTTAAAGCAACCAAATGTCCACAAAGCTTTTTCAGAGACGAACGTGGGAACTACCGCGGGGCAATAAAGTGCACAAGAAAATGTATTATACATTCAATGTCTGAAAATATGAATGCGACCGGAGTGCACACCTAAATTGGAAATGTATATTCGGAAAAACTACCATATTTCAGCTTTCTTTTCACACTACGTTACACGTGAGTGAGTGACCTTCAGTAGGAAAGTTTGCTCAATTGTTTGCAGCTCAGCTTTGCAGAGTTTGAATATAGGATATACGTTTGTGGACGCAAGGAAAGGATAGAAACGTAAGTGCCTGGTTATCACAACTTCTTCTATTCTTTTTGTGTAAACATTTGTTATAATAATCGTCGTTTCGCAATGTGCGTTCAGAATAACACTTCATTTAAATTTCCACAATTGTTCTTCTCATTGCTATTGATTTAAGTAATTTTTGTTTTGCAAGAAATCTTTTCATTTTAATTTCCGCCGCAGATACTCCAGAGTGCACGGCTGATGATTCCATTGAAGAAAATGAAATTCTCTCGTTGGTCAACATCACAAGTAAGGAAATTGGAACTAAATTTCGAGGGGATATCATACAATAACAGTATCGTCAAATTTGAAAAAGTTTAAATATTTTTGTGCCGAACGTATCTGCGCTTGTCTTCTCTTTTAGCGGCCCAACTGTGATTTGTTATTACAAAATAAGGTGCTAAAGAGCTGCACCCGGGGCTCGTTGGTGGATCTAGAAAAGAAACAAAATGGGAATACCAGAAAATACGGTCGCGTATACAAATTGCGAAGTTACACACGTATAATGGCTGCCTTTACTGTGTTCGCATCCAGCATCGTCGATGTGCAACATCTCATCTTGTATACGCGTCTATTGTATTTGCCAGTATTCAGATTTTGCTTTATGGAAAAACAGTTGACGGGATAATAGCAACATTTAGATATCAGAAAAAAAGAAATAAACTCAATGTATAAGAAAAAAGAGCAACGAATGGTGGAAACAGTGACAGCCCCGTCTTAAATGGGATGCTTTTTTATTCCATTCATCCACTTTGTATTTTCACATATTTTTTACTTCTTTTATTTTATATCAAGGAACGAAGATTCAAGCGAAACAGACACGTGATAATGAACAACCTATTCGGAGGTTTTAGTTCAGCAAGTACAACCTGTACAAGCTCAATAAAATCCACAAATTACGTCTAGGATTCTTTTGTTCTGGTGTATTTAACTGCTTACCTAGTCGTCATTCCAAACACTTTGATAGCTACTTCGGGGCATATACGCAGGTGCATTGTACAGCAAAGTGGCTATTAAGTACCTCACCGAGCTATGTGGTGAAATAATTATTGAAATAAAACACACCAATCAACTTTTTTTCTTATGTATTTAGAAAGGCAGTCCGGCAAAATGAAAGCTGACCCCAGTTTTTAAAATTTCTTTATGATGCAGATAAAGTAAAATATACGCATTTTTATCTCGGAAAGTTGGCTTCCCGTAAAAGACGTTTTAAATCTCATTCTTAGAGTGCTATTGTCACAGAGGTCACTTCAACTGTTTTAACGGCATCCAATACAAAAAAAAGGGATTCGTGTTTGATGTATTAGAAATGCAAGCGACGCCACTTTCAATATGTGCATTGCGTGAAGCCAACTGTACGAGCGCCAAAACACATGCACATTTTTCAAGCGAAATGTTTCAAATGCAAAGTCAAAAAAGAAAATTTCAAAACTGCACTCAACTTGTCGCTGAAATCTTTGAAGGCCTCAATGTAAAGTGTGCTCCAAAAATCATAAGAACACTTATTACTTATTTTTACTTGAATCCCAGCTTTATTATAGTCAGCTTTATCCCGAATGTTATGTGCGCATTGATTTGCAATCCGCCTCCATACAACGCACCGACAAATCACTTAGAGGGTTTAAAAGAGGGATCTTTACACAGCACAAGAAGGTAGCCAGTATATATTGAATAATATTACAGGTGCGAATAACAATGCGTTTCAAGACCGATTCAATCATGCAAAATGTCTAACTAGGACACAAGGTGTCAAAATGCGCCTTATTCGCATATGCTTACGTAATTTTACGTCTTCCAACAGAAAAAAACTATTGAGCAACACATCGAGGAAGTTTGCATTTGTATCGATGATACCAAATCTATCATCATCAGCAATAAATACCCGCTGTTAGGAGCATATTTTCTGCCTATTTTTATTTGGTTGAGCGATACTTGGGTAGGAACGGGGAGGGGGCGGCTATGCTGAGGGAGCAGCCTAACTTGATAGACTTCAACTACACTTGTCCTAACTGTTGCCGTTCAATGCTTGATATTGCCGCAATGTTATCTTACTGGCGCCGCCATGTGGCGAGCTCGGGAGACTGGCACGCGCTCGTATTCTTCGCTCTCGGTTTCAAACTGTTGCCGCTCAATGCTTGATAATGCCGCAATGTTATCTTACTGGCGCCGCCACGTGGCGAGCTCGGGAGACTGGCACGCGCTCGTCTTCTTCGCTCTCGGTTTCAAACTGATGCCGTTCAATGCTTGATAATGCCGCAATGTTATCTAACTGGCGCCGCCACGTGGCGAGCTCGGGAGATTGGCACGCGCTCGTCTTCTTCGCTCTCGGTTTCAAACTGTTTCCGTTCAATGCTTGATAATGCCGCAATGTTATCTAACTGGCGCCGCCATGTGGCGAGCTCGGGAGATTGGCACGCGCTCGTCTTCTTCGCTCTCGGTTTCAAACTGATGCCGTTCAATGCTTGATAATGCCGCAATGTTATCTAACTGGCGCCGCCACGTGGCGAGCTCGGGAGATTGGCACGCGCTCGTCTTCTTCGCTCTCGGTTTCAAACTGTTTCCGTTCAATGCTTGATAATGCCGCAATGTTATCTAACTGGCGCCGCCATGTGGCGAGCTCGGGAGATTGGCACGCGCTCGTCTTCTTCGCTCTCGGTGCTCGCCTGCCAGTTAGTTCCGTGCCTTTTATTGCCGGTGCTTTTGTGTAGGTGAAAGTAAACCTGCCTACCCAGTTTTACTGGCTTCTGTAACATTTTTAGAGGAGGTTCCGTGTACATCCCATGTACGTAGAACCTGTGAGTGCCTCCTACGCCCATCTACACACCGATGACAAGGCGAGCCGCTGCTTGAGAGGCTTAGCTCCCGAGTGTGGTCCCCTTTCTTCCCCACCGCGAAACATGATGACTACAGCGGCAAGCCAGACCATTCAGCTTCCAGTGAGTGCTCAGCCGCTGATCTGCCATGCTCCGCGTATGGCTATGCCGTTCCATGGCGACATGTTTCAAGACGTTAAGGACTGCTTGACCAGCTACGACCGGTCGCTGTGTTTATTGCTTGGGACGAGGAACGGAAGTTGCGGAGTGTTTATTTCACACTAGAGAATGTCGCAAAGATGTGGTGCGAAAACCATGAGGCTACCATTAGCACCCGACAGGATTTCCGGTGGCAGCTGCTCGGAACATTTAGCAACGATGCAAGAAAAGGGATGGCTGAACTCGCTCTAGAGTTTCGAGCACGACAGCCTAATGAGAGCGTCGCTATGTTTGTCGAAGAAGTGACTCGGCTTTTCAAACGGGCGGATCCATCCACGTCGGAGGCAACGAAGGTGCGCCACCTTATGCGAGGCGTTAAGGAGCAGCTGTCTGTTGGCCTTGTACGGGACCCTTCATGTACTGTGGCTGATTTCACGAAGGAAGGGATAAGCATCGAACGTGCCTTGAAACAGCGATTTGTGCATTGTGATCGCTATGCGAACATCGGTGCTGTGGAGTTTCGCTTGTCGATGGCCAGAAACGACAGTGAAGCTCTTCGTAAACGCATCCGCAGCATTGTACGCGAAGACCTGCAAAAGCTGCCCTCTCTGAAGTAACACCGGCGTGTTGGGGGTATTTAGGATGTTGTGCGCGAAAAGCTCTGCCAAGCAGTGCTATCAGTACCATCACCCCTGCCACCTGCGCCGTACATCATGACGTACAGCGACGTGTTGCGTACCCCTACGCCAGAACCATCGGCACCCTGCAACCCTGCTCCTCCCGCTCATCCCGCACCCCGATATCCAGTTTCGACTGGTGTGCCTGACGCTCTACCACCCGTTCGCAAAGCACACGCGTGGCACAATCTGGACAATCAACTTTCGTGTTTTCACTGCGGCGAAGCCGCTCGCGTACTGCGCCACTGCACGTACCGTCGGAAGGGCTTACGCGGATTTTCACCAGATGCCCCTCGGCTGCACAATGGCGAACGATCTCGGGACATCGACCAATACCTCATCGACAACGTCCACCTACGACGTCAATCCAGCGACGTCAATCCAGGACAGCGTCGCCGCGAAAGTTTTCCTCCAGCCGCCGTTCTTCCTTCAGGCAGTCACCAAGTCTGCGCCGGGAAAACTAAACACGGAGACCCTCGAGGGTAAGGCCACCGTCGATGAAGAGTACGACCAACATCCTCCGCTCACCGATTCGATCACACAGACCGACCTCCCATCGTACGCTCCGACTAACAGTCCGACCACTTTTCGACGATCCCTGACGCCCCATTCGATGCACCCCACGACCAACGAGTCGGACTATCTCCCGATGATCACAAAAGCTTATCTTTGACGCCGCAATTCGACGCAATAAACGACCCGTCAGCCCGACGATCCCTGACACACCGCAGTCTGTCGACGGTGAGCTACCTTGCGCCGAGATACCAATCGTCGTTGATAATCACTACACGACTGCCTTTGCGGATACCGGTGCTTATTTTTCGTTATGAGTCATGGCCGTGCTACCATCCTGAGAAAAGTCCTGACTCCTTGGCACGGAGCCTTGATAAGGACAGCCGGAGGGCATGTGGTAACGCCGCTCGCTTCGAGATTCGCCATGTTATTTTCTCATGTTGCTTCGTTTTGCTAGCAGAGTGCTCCAAGGACCTGATTCACAGCCTTGATTTTCTTAGGGAAAACGGCGCAATCGTCGACCTTCGTGACTTCATGGTGACTTTTTCACTCACCTCGCAATTTCCGACGGCTGCACTCAAGTCCTGAAGCATCAAGGGACAAGAAGTGGAAGCTGTGACAGATTTTCTCTTCTTGGGCTCCAAGATTACCCCGGAAGGAGGCTGCAGCCATTAAATTAGGAGATGCCTGCTTCTGGGAAAGAGAGCCATGGTTAGCCTTGACCGCCTAGTAAAGAGCAGAGACATTAGTCTGCCAACCAAGATCCGTATAACTTGTGCTATGGTCTTTCCAGTTGTGATGTATGGATGAGAGATTTGGACTGTGAAGAAGGCTGACCGCCGAAGAATTGATGCGTTTGAATTGTGGTGCTGGCGGAGACTCTTGAGAGTTCCTTGGACTGCCAGAAGATCAAATCAGTCGATATTGTCGACCATAAACCCTGAGTGCTCATTGGAGGGTAAAATTCTAAAGTTAAAGCTCAGCTACTTTCGTCATCTGATGAGAAGAGAGGAGTCGCTGGAAAGAGATTTGATGTTGGGAAAGGTTGAGGGTCGCTGGAGAAGGGGCAGACAGCGAACGCGATGGTTAGATGGCATTCTCGAAGCGCTGCAGATGAAGTTACGTGGTGTTAGGAAGATAGTGAGAGACCGGAAAGCGTGGCGTCACATGTTCCATAGGCTCACGAAGAGTCGGACACGACTGAACGACTGAACTGAACTGGACTGAACACAGCACAGCGACAACTACACAGGCAGGCCAGTTTTCCGAGTGTGCGGCGAACATGTCACTCTACCTCCATGCACCAACTTGTTTGTTGCAGTGCAGTGCGACAACCCTCCCGCCGTTCAAGGCCTCGTAGAAACGAACGTGAATTTGTAGTTGAGCCTAGAAGTCTGCGTCGCTCGAGGGGTCTTTACTTTGAGTAATAAACGAATTGAACTGCTCTTAGCGAACTTTAGCGCTGAATACAGCCATTCACCACACGGTACAGCCATTCCTTAGTTTGACGATGTCAGTGCGTCCTCCGCCCACTGCACCTTTTCCCTGGCCAGCGAGAACCCTCCCGAGAGCACACTGGCGTGAATCCTTCTTTGTCTCTTTCTTAGAAACACTGCCTTCAAGCAATTCAGGACACTTACCGTCACTACTTTGCCGTCACTTCCAAAGTGAAACAGACGTCAGTAGCCAAACATCGAATTATAGTTGATCCCACCGAGCGCCCTATCCATCATCACCCGTACCGAATGTCGGCGAAAGAACGAGAGCCTTTTCGGGCACATGTTGATGAAATGCTCCGCGATGACGTGATCCAGCCGTCCACAAGCCCATGGGCCTCACCAGTCTAGCTGGTCGCTAAAAAGGATGGAACACTGAGATTCTGTTTCGACTGTAAGAGGCTCAAGAAAAAAAAGCGAAAACAGACGTTTAGCCATTTCCTCGAATCGGCGACTCGTTCGACCGATCCCTCCACGCCCGATACTGTTCATCGCTCGATCCACGCAGAGGGTACTGGAAGATTATTAACGTGATCGAGAGAAGACCGCGTTCATTACACCTGACGAACTGTACGAATTTAGGGTGCTTCCCTTCATGTTGCGTTCTCCTCCAGCAACCTTTCAAAGAAGGGTGGACACTGTTCTAGCCGGCCTGAAATGGCAGACGTGCCTCGTCTACTTTGAAGACGTAATAATTTTCTCTGCGACCTACGAGGAGCACCACAAACGTTGAAGGCCGTGCCATTCGCGTGGCCGGGCTCTCTCTAAAACCAGAAAAATGCCACTTTGCATTCCAACAGCTCAAGCTTCTGGGTCACGTCGTTAGCGCTGAGGGAATTAGCCCTGAACCAGAGAAAACCGCTGCCGTAGCTGCTTTCCCGACCCCCACTGATAAAAGTTTCGTGCGTCGTTTTTTGGGCCACTGTGCATATTACAGGAAATGGGTCCACGACTTCTCCCGAATAGCGGAACAATTCACTATCTAACAAAGGACGACCAGCCTTTCATCTGGGCCGACGAGCAGCAAAGGGCCTTCGAGCAGCTTCGCAAGTGCTTCCAAAAACGCCCGTACTTGGCCACTTCGACGAGGAGGCCGACACAGAATTGCACACCAACGCCAATAACGTTGACATCGGTGCAATTCTCGTTCAGTGGCAAGAGGGCATTGAGCGGGTGATTGCTTATGCCAGCGGCACCATGTCTCGTTCCAAAGCGAATCACTCTACTACAGGAAAGGAGTGCCTTGCAGTTGTGTGTACTGTATCAAAAGTTCGGCTGTATTTGTATGGTCGGTCATTTAAAGTGGGCAGCGACCACCACTCACTCTGCTGGTTAGCGAACCTTCAGGCCGGTTAGCCCGCTGGAATCTCCGCTTACAACAGTTCGACATCACTATTGTGTACAAGGCCGGCAAGAAACGCAGTGACGCTGGCTGTCTATCCCGAGACCCTATCCCGTGTTGTCTTGATTGATTTGAAACAGATGTCTCCGTTTTTCTCGGCGCTCTCACGACGCCAGATCTCGCTCAACAGCAGCGAGACCACACCGACCTGCGGCCCCTCATCGATTACCTCGAGGGAACCGCCTCATTGCCGCCTCGCCTTTTCACGCGTGGCCTGTCGTCATTCTGCTTGCGTGACGGCGTCCTCTATAAGAAAAACTGCGCTTCCATAGAAATTCATTATCTGCTGGTGGTCCCAACGCCGCTTCGTATTGACGTTTCGCAGGCATACCACGAATAGCTTTCTGCCGGATATCTAGGTTTTTCTCACATCTCGGGTTTGCTCGCGAAAGCATACTGGCCCAAGCTTGCCGCTATTGTTCAGCGCTAGGTTAGGTCGTGTCGTGATTGCCAACGCCGGAAGATACCACTTGGCAAGCCGGCCGGAATGCTGCAGCCTATTGTTCCTCCGCGAGTACTTTTTCACCAAGTCGGTATGAACTTACTTGGGTCATTTCCTACGTCATCATTTGGCAATCGGTACATTATAGTCGCCACTGATTACCTTACCCGGTATTGTAAGCCGAAAGCTCTTCCCAGCGCAACGTCTAGTGATAGTGCGAACTTTTTTATCTTTAATCTAGTCCTTCATCACGGTGCCCCTGCGATTGTTTTCTCTGACAGAGGCACGGCATTTAGTTCAGCTCTAACCCATGAAGTGATGCGGCTCAGTGGCACTTGGCATTGCAGAGCAACAGCTTACCATCCTCAGACGAATGGACTTACTGAGCCACTCAATTAGGCTATCGCCGATATGCTTTCTTTGTACGTCAACGAAGACCATATGACTCGGGACCAAATACTGCCGTATGCAACATTTGCGTATAACACCACAGTCCAGGAAACAACCCGCTTCACACAGATTCGTTTGCTGTACGGTGGGAAGCTGTCACCATGCTGGACGCAATGCTACTACCAGAGGTTGCCCACCCATCGATTGCCGGTGCTGACACATTCGTGCAGCATGCTGAGGCCGCTCACCAGCTGGCTAGACTAAGAGTCCCGACGCAGCAAGCTAAAGACGCTCAGCGTTATAACCTTTGTCACATGGGGGTAATTTACAACCCTGGCGATCAGGTTTCGGTGTGGACACCTGTTCGCCAGCTAGGTCGCTCTGAGAAGCTTCTGCGCAGCTACTTCGGCCCGTACGAAGTACTGCGCAAACTCAGCGACGTCCCCTACAAAGTGATTCCGCAAGGAAGTGTTCGCTCATCCCGACGGCAAGCACAATCAGAAGTTGTACAAGTCGCCAGCATGAAGCAATTCTACTCCTGCTAAGTGTAGCTACATGTATCTTCATTTTTTGCTTCCTGTAACGGCTTAATGTGAACGCGGCATCCTCGCCGACTACGGTTCTGCTCGACCTCACCGCTTAGCATCGGACGATGGCTTTTCCACTGGGATGGACAATGCTGCAATGTTATCTTACTGGCGCCGCAATGTGGCGAGCTCGGGAGACTGGCACGCGCTAGTCTTCTTCGCTCTCGGTGCCCGCTCGCCATTTGGTTCCGTGCCTTCTTTTGCGGTGCTTTCGCGTAGGTGAAAGTAAACCTGCCCAAAGAATTTTACTGCCTTCTGTGACAATATCATCGATGTGTCAGTGATGTAGTGAATGTTGAGCACAAAATGGTTTTCATGCTGACAGGCAGGCAAGTAAGTTTCAGGAGCCTTTAGGCAATTATTTTAAAACAGTACTTTTGAAGCATAAATATTATTACTCTCGTGCATATTAGCTGCGATACTAGCATATCATTTCTGTGACTGATAAGGGAGACTGCATAACTGAATCTGTAAGTGGTCTAAATTGCTTGTTTTGATATCAGCGCATTTTTTAAACAAAAACAACCCACCCTCATTACACTTCAACGCAATCAGCTTCTGTTTACGGACTGTGATCAGCAATCAAAAATATGGTTTTATGAAAGAGGGTTTGTGCTGAATAGAACAGCGATATATGAAGGCATCCGTCAGATATAAATAATTTCTACATGAAGAGGGTTTTGGACACCACAAGGACTTGGCAAACGCGTTGAATATGTCCAGGGAGTATAGTTGCTCGCAAATTAACGGAAAAATAAATTTAGATGAACGTGCAGCGCAAATATTGTTTTCTGCACCAGAAATATTTACGTAGTGAGGGGTATGAGACTATGAATGAACTGTGATTGCCTAAAAATGCCACTTCTAAATTGATTTTTTGTTCAGATGTTTCAAAGTATATTGGAATTTCGCTCAGCTATTGCGAAGTTTCGCAAAAATAATTGCCTGTGTGGTTCTGAAATTATCTCCAGATCATTATATTTATATCAAAGCAGGAGTACCTGATATGCCTTCACCACTTTGAAAGCATTAATTTCTTGGGCACCAGGTCTTGAACCGCAGTGGCATCGATATTGTTGGCTCATAGGCAAATCTGCAGTGCTTAGAAAACTAAACACTAGATTTTGTGAGAGCAACATTATGAATTCCAAAGGTAAACCACGCCACTCATGTTTTCGAGTAAAAATCACTATGTGTATGCGTGTCATGCAGAAATGTTAAGCCTATTTTATGTTCATTGCTTTCTGGTTTATAATTTCTGAAACCTTGTTTGTAAAACGGCTCTCAAATGTGTACTCAAAACGGGACTGCGGCAAATACATTTTAATAGCATTTATTATTAGAGACTAAAGTTAATTGTTAAGCTTTGGTAAAGCAATCAATCAAAGGTTAATAACCGAGGGATGTAAAAAATTTCATAGGTAAAAAGATTTTCCAGCTTGGAAATTTTGAAAAGTCATGCTGGGTATAAGACTAAAGCTCACGTAGCGCACTGAAGTTTATTAAATTTCAAAATGTATCGCCTTCGCACAGTTCACACGCAGAAATATGGGCAGTTGTTTTCAATGGGACTTAAATAAAAACAGATCTAAGGAGGTGTCAACTGATAACCCCTTCCAGACTGTGCCACATAACTTCATGAAACTTCACCATCGCTCGAGCCTTGAATACGACAACATTGATGTTTGTGGCGCAAAAAATGCAAACTTGGTCTTACAATAGACATGAGTAATTACAGCTTTCACAGCTTTACAGGCATCCCAATTTGAAGAGTAGATTTATTAAAAGAAGACAGTCCCGACGTGAACTGTGAGCCCATTTTGCAATAAACGGCACTTTTGATGAAGCTTACCCTTCGACTTCAAGCACTGGGAAATTATAGGAACCTTTAGTGCAGTTCCACCTTTCACAGGGATTTTCCATAGCTTTTGGAACTCCTAATTTGAAACTGTGTCCTCTGAACCAGCAGTGGCCTTCGATGAAAGAAGAAGCAATGCAAGAGTTGCGTATTATATGCTGCCAATTGTTCTAAAGCATAAAACAATATACTAAGCCAACGTTAATGCGATTTCGCCCTTTGGCAGCCCGGTAAATTTTATTATGTGTTTGTCAGTGATACTGATTTCCGATTCAGACTGTATGAACACTGCCAAATCATATTGATACATAAGGTGGCTGTGACAAAACGAGAGGTTCATTCACTGCTTATAAACGACACACCTAAATTATTTTTACATACGCTTCCAAAATTATGTGAACATTTCTGAGAGGTATATATTATTTGCGATATGTCCTAATGCAGCCGCGTAATTATGGCTGGTTAATGATTGCTCTGGAGTAAACAGTGACATCAATTTTCATCGTTTTTACTCTGAGCTGCATAACTATATATATTCTTCACTTTTAGCAGGAAACATATATACACTGACGTTATACTTTTGGTCTTATCCTGCCAAATATAGAATAAGTTTCTGTTGAAAATATCTGAAATAATTTTTGGCATTTCTCAATCATACTTTTCTTGATTGCTCTGAAATACGGCAATGAATATATTTTACGTCAAGATTTGCGCATGGATTTCAACTTAAGTTTGGCGCTGTCTCTCTTCCAATTTTTTACACATCTTGCAGATCTGCTGTCGCGGATGCACCTTTTCCGCGCTATTTCTTGTGTCTGTTGTTATCATTCTGTGTATGAACTCTTCACTAGCACAAACAGCAGTGGATACAGTTGTGTCTGTATGTTTGTTTCGCAAATACAAAAGGAAAGTATGAAAAAGTGAGCTTTATAGTCCTTTTGGCCTTGGGAGCAAAACTAGTGCGGAGCATATTTTAATCAGCCTTGCCGAAAACGGCATGAGATCTTGACGCCCTACGATTAAGTCATAAATGAAGCTCGGCTTCTATCTTAATACTTCTTCATCTCCTCCACTAGATCACTGGTCTCTTCTCTATAAATCTGATTTTATATTGCCAATATCACCAAAAAAGTTATAAAAACTTCACAAATCGTTCTAAACAGATCTACTACATTTTACGTTACCTATAATAGTAATACAGCTAAGGCAGTTCAATGGGGCTACAACATCAGTAAAAAAGACTATCTGTTTCTCAAGCTTTGATGAATTCGTATTTCACACTATTTCATGCAGAACTACAGCGGGCAAAGTGATAAATTTCAAATTCATTTCATGACTATTTATTCGGATTGTGATTTGATATAAGTAAGGCGCTTCATATGCACAGAGCAACCTCTGCAGAGACAAAAACGCGGCTCTCCTATATATAATAACATGCTTATAGCGATATCTTCCACATCCCTTGAAGGAAGCAAATCTTTAGTAAAGGATGAGCTGTCGATGACATACTGCATGCTTTGACGTGTGCACCATTCTTGCAACACAGTGTGGAAATTCTCTAAAATAGCGTATTGTAGTGGCATTAAAAAAGATACATAATTTTATATATGTAAGCGTTTACAACTAATTATCGAGACTGCTACCGCGCATAGCTTAGCAAATGAGCCAGTTTAACATAAGAGCGCATAAGTCGTACCTTCTTTTGGTAGAATTCTATTTTGCGCAAAGAAGATTCTCTGGAATGTATGAGCTCTACTTCCGGAACAAAGGATACTCCCGCAAAGTTTGTTACTGAAATAATGGTTTAACATATTACCCGGAACACATCCCATTTTTAAGTTCGAACGGGTTCTTAATCGTCTATCTTTGGAGTAATTCTAAAAGCGTCGCATGACTATATTAAGAAGGCACCTGCCAAATCTCTTGCGTAATTCTTCGTGGTGGTAAGCAATACTTTTCCTCGATATTCACACTTTAGTAACCTATCAAACCTGTTCGTTTCTCAGGAACATAGGTGATTGCATTGGTATGAATGATTTCACACCGGGGCATAATGGCTACAAACAAGAGTACGAAGCCGGCAAATATTAGTTTCTGCACGTTGCTGTTCATCATGTGAGTTGTTATCCCAGATTTAGAAATTTAACTCAAAGAGCACAATAAAGACATCTCCTGAGTTGCAGAATCACTACAAACGGTATTTTTAAATGCTTTGTATCCCTCCGTCAGCCTTTTTTCCGAAGAAATGTTTCAACTGTCTCATCATTTGGCGCAGGCGGGGACTAACTTTGGGCGATTAGACACAATTTAAGAGGTTTAGAAGCAGCATTTGTGCATTTGTCATTTGTGGTTAATGAACAAACTTACAGACCTCTCTCTGGCCAACTGCCAAAATCGGTTACGATACTCTTCAGTTGGTCCCGAGGTTGATGGCGCGACGAGAATACCTGGCCAAACTATCTCTGTTTGACTTGCAGGGTGTGGACGTCCGGAGACTGCATGTAGTCGCAAAATAACGAGAAAACGTTCTAACGCGTAACATAACCGGGGTTTCCTGATGGCGCCGATTCGAATGCTATCGCATTAAATGAAACTCATTTCACGAAAGATGCGCGTATTCTTGGGGATGTGTTATATGATGTCATCAAATTTTGTCTTCCTTACAGATGAACTTGCGATATCTTCGCCAGATTTTGTTTAGGAGAAGTAACAGGAATTCACTGCAAAAAGAGCACTCGTGGTGGATGTCGCATGTTTTACTCTGGATAAACAATTGATGAAGCACGTAACCTCACAAATGTTCAGCATTTACAAACTTAATCCTTTTGAATAGAGTAGTATGCTTCGTTATAACGCTTGTCATAATACAATTCATTGAACTAGGAAGTAGGCAACCATGCGACAATCAGATTTCCGATGGTGTTAAAGGAGGCTTAACTGAGTCCCTTGTTATTTATTATATAATAAACACTGACAAAATAAGAACAAAACACATTTGTGGGAAGCCTGCAGCTGCTAGGTATCGAGACAACAAAAAATAATGACAGGGTTTCAACTGGAAAGAACCCTTCTTTGCACTTTTAGATGGTGTCGTTATTTAATATTAATTTTAAATGTGTCTTAATTTGCTACAGAATACACAAGACGGTTGTTATTTGGCATAATATCTTTGCGGGACAGAGCTAACTTTGAAGAGAATCAGCACTTATCTTTTCTGTTCAAGAGTTGTTTCTACATCCCTTTGGTCAGCTACAATATGCTGCATGATGAAGGGGATCATTGTTGCGGGGAATAATGCACATTTAGTTACGATGTTTAAGTGTACTCCTGTCCTAAACAGAGGCATTTCCTAATAAAATTCACCTTTGCATTTTAGCGAATCAAAATGATTTTGTAACATACAACTGTAAACAAACCTACAACAATGCGTGCAAGTAAAGCACATGAACATACAAAAACCTTACCATCCTGGTAATGCAGCGACTCATCGCGATATTTATCGTATGGGACGACATTATGGGAAGCATAAACCCCGGCCCGTAAGATCAGAAAAAATGCTTTCATTTTCTTCTTTTGTCTAAAAAGATTATCCAATAAAATTATTCTTGTAGGTGATAATTTTCAGTGGTTTATTTCATTGAGCCTATGAAATAAGATTTATTACCTGTAAAATACCAACAACAGTTGTTTTCCTAACACACACACACGCACACACACACACAAAACTAGAATCAATGCGAAGAACCGTGCTCAACAGAACCTGTTTTGCCCTTTTGTTACCTCATACGAATTGGCTGATCAGCTTTGGTTGATGAGGCTTAACGTCCCTAAGCAGCTAAGTTTATTAGATATGCGATAGTGGAAGGGTCCGAAATTTTTGAGCATCTGGCATTCTTTACCCTGCACTGTACACCACTCTGGAGCCTTGATAGATGTAGCTTTTCTTTATGCAAGCAGAATTTATTGGATGGGCATATGGCACGTTCCTGTCTATTACATTTCAAAAAAACTCAGTTTTAAATCATGTTAGCGCAGAATGGGTAGCATTACAGAGACGTTAATTCATTCAGCTTTCTATGTCGAAATATGTTATGTGCATACTCTTTCTTCTTTAGCATATTTTGCGACCGCAGCTTTTGAACAATGCGTGCACTAGAAGCTAAATAAGTTCTGCTTATTGAGTTGTCCACTGATAGTTTTCATTAAAAGAATTATTTTCCATCTGAATTGAGTAACAAAGATTTCATACTAATCTTCTATGCATGCAAACAAATGCCATAAATATGTCTGCAAAGGTCACTAGAAGATTATTGTACATGTTCAAGCTTGTGGCGGCACATTAACTGATAAACCTTTTTGTATAATCGTAGTTACAGAACGCAAGGAGGAAATAAATAACGAGGCATAGAATAGGTGAATGATATGGCTTGGATGCATGCAGTGTTGACTGCGCTGCCTACACCAGATGAAGGCAAGCCCACTTTCCGAACCGTTAGCTCCACTGGTGAACTGTGGCTCCCCCCTCTAACCGTGTCCAGTGCGCTTTCATACCGAGGAATATAAAGGAGTTTAGTATTTTGTTTCCTGTGGAAGGCTGTATTTTTGTTCTTAGGGGACATTTTGTTCTTAGGGGACAGGAGAACTGTTTCTTTATTTAAATAATTTAGACGAAAGAGAATTTATTTTCTTACTACGATATACATGTCTTCAAATGTTTCGAGTAGTTGCTCAGAAAATATGATAAAATTACGGCTTTTCTCTTGTAGGTCCTTATAGTGGTTCCGCGATAGAGACCCTCTCGGTAATTTTGACTGATTTGTGCTGGCAAAAATCCTTAACCAATTGCTGCTATACTGTGCTGTCTTTTTTGAATTGTTGCGTATTCTTTTGTGCCTTGATTGACTTGTTCAGCCACCCTGCTTGGACTCATTGTCCGTAGTATTTTGTAAATAAAAATAAATAAATATACATGTGCGTGTTACGTTGTAGCGGCGGTACCGCATGCGAGAGGAAACGAAAATGAGGTGCATTGAAAGAAATGACTGCGGTGACATTCGTCTGCAGAAGGATATAGTAACACCGTGGTGTCGAAAGCAGCAATTGTAGTCATCGGTTATCGAAGTACTGATGCTGGCAGCATTCGGCATTGTTCATATTAAAGCCGGCGTAGAAAGACCTAGATAAACTAGACAAGGGAAGCTGGAAAATTCCGGTATAATACAGAAACATTTGTCCTCGCATGTGATCATTCCAGAATAACCTCGGCGCATCACGCGCTGCAAAGCAAGTGATGAAAATGTGGTTTCGCAGTACTGAGCACGAACAAGGGGCGCAAAAACGGTCCTCTTGCTGGAATCGCAGTGATTATGCGGCTGTTAAAAACAGCAAATATATATTTCAAAGGTTCACGGCATTACTCTCCTCTTAATAAACATCGTTTCGATGTTCCAAAATAATGAGATTTGGCTAAATATAAACATTATAAAATAATATGCTACGGGAATTAAGCGTACGCGTAGAGCCTAAGACGAACAATACGCAAAGCATTCAATATTTCTGAGCGCGCCAGGCCTTCCGCTAGAATTCTGTCGCGCCGTCGGGGATTATTTTGTTGTCTTTGGGTTTATAAACCGGCTGAGGATTTTGTATGGGCCCAAATACCGCATAAGATCCTTTCACCCAGTCCACTGCTGTGAACCGGCTTTTATTCACAGACCTCTCCAGGCTTGCAGTCTGTAAACCATCGCCGTGCGCTATAGCACCGGCCGTCGGTGCAGTGCTGGTATTTAATACTCAGAATGTCAAGACTTCGACCTTCCTCGGTGCGCTAAAGGTAGGTGGCCAAGTTGACACTGTCCTCGTAGGTGACGCGAACAAATATTTTGTGGACAAAAGCGGAAACGGGGCCGCCCAGGTTTTCTCCAGGACAGTGTTGTTATATGAGAAGAAGGTGTAGGCTAAAACGGCGTCCAATAGCTTGTTTTCTGCGTCGACTTACTACAGGAAATCTATACGTGGTCATTTTGTTCAGGTGCTCCGTAATTTCATTATTCTGGGCATAGTAAGCTGTTCTACTTTGGGGGCTTGTATGACTGTAGAGAGCAATGGTTAGCCTTGACCGCCTACTAAAGAGCAGAGACATTAGTCTGCCAACCAAGATCCGTATAACCCGTGCTATGGTCTTTCCAGTTGTGAGGTATGGATGCGAGAGTTGGACTGTGAAAAGGCTGACCGCCGAAGAATTGACGCGTTTGAATTATGGTGCTGGCGAAGACTCTTAAGAGTTCCTTGGACTGCCAGAAGATCAAATCAGTCGATATTGTCGACCATAAACCCTGACTGCTCATTGGAGGGTCAAATTCTAAAGTTAAAGCTCAGCTACTTTGGTCATCTGATGAGAAGAGAGGAGTCGCTAGAGAAAGATTTGATGTTGGGAAACGTTGAGGGTCGCCGGAGAAGGGGTAGGCAGCGAACGCGATGGTTAGATGGCATTCTCGAGGCATTGCAGATGAAGCTATGTGACGTTAAGAAGATAGTGAGAGACCGGAAAGCGTGGCGTGACATGGTCCATAGGGTCACGAAGAGTCGGATACGACTGAACGCCTGAACTGAACTGA
>JAJIZL010019921.1:937645-948048 GCA_023969395.1 Amblyomma maculatum | reverse complement strand
TAGGGTCACGAAGAGTCGGATACGACTGAACGCCTGAACTGAACTGATGACTGTTCTCAAAATGGCGGGCGTAAGATCAAACGTAAATTCTGTTCCCCTGCTTGTGATAAGCATTTCCGGGGTACCGTGCGGAGGAGATTTCGCTTAACGAAAAACGTGGCAACTACAGTTGCGGAACCATTAGAAAGCGCTTTTGCCTCGGCGTAGAGATGCATGTATTCGATATACACTTACTGCACTTGTTGCATGTGCTGTTTTGAGTTGATGTGTTGATAGTGCTGTTTACATCGATGCGGAAAAAAATCAGATTTACATGAAAGGACCCTTTCGCTGTGAGAGCGGTGAGCATCTCCAGCAGGGCAGCAGCTACGGTGGTCACGGGCTGAGTAGAAGCGGCAGAATAGGCTGCAGTAGCCCTAGGAACTGTTCGAAACGGAACCAGCACAATTCTCACTATTTCAAAATGGTGTTTTGCAACTTCACCGGGGTCATTTTCCGCCACTGCGTTCAAACATGTGTGGCATTTTGGGCAACTAAAATACGATGTGGCGAAACCGACACGTGACGTCATGGTTGCTATGCACAGCTGCGACCTCCACCGGCGCAGGTGATTTGTAGTGAGAGAGGAGGAGTACGCTGATGTGCGGGAGAGAGGCCACAGCTGGCGCCGTTCCAAGACAGAGACGGACGGACGCCGTGAGTATACGCATAGCATTGAAGGACTATGGTTATATTCAGCATCTGCCCTTGATCATGTCATAGCAAAATTTAATGACATTTTTATGAAGTTGTATAAGGAGAACTTGCGTTTGATTAAACCTAAATTTCCTGAGGGATCCATTTGGTGGACTGCTGATTTGAGCATGGAGCGGTCGCGAGTCCGCGCTCTTCGTCGCCGTTTTCAGCGCGTTTCAGAACCTGAGCTCAGAAGTTTCCACCGCTCACTTTATTATAAAGCTCTCGCTACTTACCGAGCTAACATTAGAAGAACACACAATTATATAAAGGAGATTTGTTCCTCAGCTACGCGTAAATTTCTTTTTGATAAACCATATAAATCTGCTTTTGGAAAGTGACTTGTGCCCCGCCGGGGTGGTGCAGTGGTAAGACGCCCGACTACTGTGCCGGAGTTCCCGGGATCGAATCCCGGCCTCGGCGGCTGCGTTTCGATGGAGGCGAAACGAAGTGGCGTCCGTGTGCTGTGCGATGTCAGCGCACGTTAAAGATCCCCAGGTGGTCGAAATTACTCCGTAGCCCTCCACTACGGCTCCCCTTTCTCTCTATCCACTTTCACTCCCACCTTCATCCCTTCCCTTACGGCGCGGTTCAGGTGTCCACAGAGCAAGTGTGACAGATACTGCGCCTTTCCCTTCCTATGAACCAACCAACCAACCAACCAAGTTGACTTGTCCTTCAGTAATACCTCCTCTGCAAAATTCGGATGGAACATACACCAAAATGCTTACTGAAACAGTGCAGCTCCTCTTTCGCACTCACGTTGCTATTGATGATCCGTCTGTTGATCTTCCCTTCCATTCTCATGTTCGGGACATTATCGCACAACCTTATAATAACCCAATTCAAGACCCACCGTTCACAGCTGAGGAAATTGAAGCGATTATTTACTCGATGAATTTGAAATCTTCTGCAGGCCCTGATTTGGTCTCTCCTCGCTTTGTTGTCGCATTGTTTAACGCTCATCCCCTTTTTTTCGTCTCTATCTTTAATTCTGCCTTGAATTTGGGCTATTTTCCTCAGACATGGAGAATTGGCAGGATTATTTCCATTCCAAAGCCAAACAGACCAAAACATCTTCCACATTCTTACCGGCCGATTTGCATCAACTCATCATTTGGAAAGGTCCTCGAGCGTCTACTATATGGAAGATTATATTACTTCTTGTTTAAAAATAACTTGCTTCACAAAAATCAGTACGGATTCACGCAAGCTCGAAGTTCTGTTCAGGCCCTTTATCATTTACGGGAGTTACTACACAGGTGTAAGCAACTACATTTACCTGTGGTTTTAATTTCCTTGGACTTCAAAGCGGCTTTTGATAGTGTTTGGCACCCGTTGGTGTTACATTTTTTGAGGAAACATCGTTGTCCACAAAACCTGTATTTACTTTTGGCTTCTTTTTTGCATAACAGACAATTAATCTATCCATCTCCTTCATGTAATCTTTCTGTCTCTTCTTCCCTCGGCAGTCCGCAAGGGTCACCTATTTCTCCTCTGCTTTGGAACATTTTAATTTTGGGCCTCTTGAATCTTCCTGTCTCCTCACCTATTCATATCAAGGCATATGCAGATGATACTATTATCATTGTTCCAGGTAAGAATAGTAGAGAGTTATCTACAAGAGGATCAGATGTTTTAACTTTAGTCCAAAACTGGTGTAACTCGTATCGGGTTAAAATAAACCCACAAAAATGTTCTTACGTATTATTTTTTAATGGAGTTCCCGCGTTACACAAACGTAAGCCAACAATCCGTCTAAACTCTTACAGTCTCAAGTGTGAACCCTCTATTAAATTATTAGGCGTTGTTTTTGACTCTTATCTAACCTTAATCCCTCATGTTAATCGCTTACAAACTAAAGTTCTTGCTTCTACCTCTAAACTTTTGAATTGGTTTCACTTACATTTCCGTGTATCCCCCTATCATTTGCGTCAAATTTATCACAAGGTTATCCTTCCTACTATTACCTATGCAGCTCCAGCGTGGTGGTTTCATAGCCCCTCTCTAGACTAAAGGATCGCGTCTTATCACTTCAAAAAATTCCCCTTCTCGCTATTACTGGTGCCTACGCTACTACCCGTACCACAGCCTTACATGTTCTTGCCAATGCACTTCCGTTGCCGATTTATCTCGATCAGTTATGCGCCGAGTTTATGATTTTCACACTACGGCAATCTGTAGATTATGGCAACACGTTTTATAATCCATCTGCAATTGAGTCTTTGTTTAACCCCTGGAATGATCATCCCTCATTAAAATTTAAATATTCTTTTTTTTTTCAACTTGCTTATCAGGAAGCCCTCTGGTATTCTAGTCAAAATGCCTTGCATATTTATTCCGATGGTTGTTTCACTCATCACTCTGCTGGTGCGGAATTTGTTGTACTTAGCTGAAAACAAGATATTTTATACGTCCACCGTCTTTCTCTGGAACCACCATCTAGTGGATACGCCGCTGAGCTTGTAGCGTTTCATTCTGCCGTTGAATATGCTATTAATCAGCCTCCCTCTATGCCTATTCATTTCTACACTGACTCTCTCTTCTTTCTCTTCTTCTCTGCCCTATCTTCAATTACTTCGTTTAATCCAAAAATAATTGCTATTAAGAAAGATCTTTGTCGTTTGTCTTCTTTGGCTTTATTTTTTCTGTTTCATATCCGGGGCCACTCTGGTATTTATGGAAATTAATTAGCAGATTTGGCTGCTGGAAGTGCCGGCCAGTACAGCCAGGTACATGCGTCTACTCTGTCGCGACGCTGCGCGCGTTCACGTTTACATCATTCATCACTTGTTTTATGGCGCATTTATCGGCGAGAAAATAATGGAGGCACAGAATTATTCAATTGGATCCCAGATACTCTCAGTATTCCTATCGTTTGTCCACCACGAAAACCTCTCATAACTTTAATTATTGGGCATGGTAGATTCCCTTTTTATTTTAAAAAAATTGGCTTATCAGCATCTTCTCTTTGTTCATGTGGGCTATTATGTGAAGACGTCCATCACTATTTTCAAGATTGCTCCATTACAGCTCCTTTTATTTCTCGTTTAAAGACACTGTGTTCGTCGGAAATTACACCGCGTAATTAGCCCTCTCTTCTCAGAAATCCCGCTGCTTGCGCAGTTCTGATCCAAATGGTGCATCAAATAAGCAACACTATTCCGCTGATTTTCTACCTCTCCCCCTCACCCACTCCCCCCCCCCCCTTTTTTTTTTGTTTTTTGTTCTGAGGTTTTTTGAACATTCTTTGCTATCTTAGGAATACTCTGTTAATGTTAATAGTTTTGTTTGTAATTTGCATTACACCCTCAATTTTGTTCTTCCATTTATAATTTAAATAATTAAGAACTCTTTTGTTGGAAAATGCGGATTATATATATACGTTTGGTGTTTGTTCTAAGGTTGTTTGTCTTCTGTTATTTTTATCTCTATCCATCCTTCGGTTCCTAGCAGAATGTGTTCTGCAACTTCTCTGTTTGCTTCGTCTGGTAAGCTGTCTGGACATTATCCACGACGTGGCTGGCATATTTTCTGCAGCCTATTTTCTGCTTTTGTTGTTCACCAGCACCAGCGGAGACCCGTTGATCCTGTGCTTGAGCCCGACTGTGGGAGGGGCGAGTGTCTCGTCGGAGGGTCCTGAAGACCCCCTACCACGCTCTGCTCAGGGGAGGGCTCCGTTGCTCCTTTGTTGAGCATGAGTGCTTTGGGCATGCCCGCTATGCTCGCCTTTAGGTGCAACACTATGGCGTGGAGCTTTCAGCCACTTATGCCGAACGGCTATGCTCTTATGAGGCACTGTGTTCACTTGCCTGAGCAATACATGAATACGTTGTGGAGGTCTGAGTCTCTCCCGCCTGACGGATTTGCCTTGTTGCGGCAGAGTCATACCGACACCACGCACCTTTCTTCACCAAGGCTTGAGCCCAAGAGATCGACAAAGGCTCTTAATGGGCATGCCCTTTACAGCGCATCTGCTGTCTTCCTCTTTCTTATGCAGCACTGGACTATTTTCTGATATCAGCTGTATTGCATAACATTTTTCTTCTGTCTTTTTCTTTTCTGTTTATTTTCCTTTTAAATTTGTCATTTGGTATTTACTAATGTAATTACTATTACTTTTCTTTTCTCGGTTCACCTCTTTGTGGCCAATTTTATGTATACATTTATCCGCATTTTCCATTTTCATGTTACCTTAATTCTTTTCCATAGACCGGTATATTATATTTTCAGATTTCAGAATTCAGTTTTTTCTTTTTCTGTGTGTACGTAATGTACAGCTTTCTCCCAACCGATTCGGACAGAATTTTATTCTATAATTTTATAGTAATGGACGTCTTCTCAAGCTGTCAAGGATTTTATGCGTGATGTTTTGTGTTTTTTGTGCCTCCATTAGTTTCGCATTCGCGATGTTTTTCAATACTATTTTTTCTCATTTCATTGCAGACTTTGGTAAATGCTTTATATACATATCTTTATTTTTTCTAGGCTGAAGTGTGTTTCGCATATTCACTTTAAAGTTAATTTTTTTTGCGAATTGGCTAATCCTTAATACACAATTTTTATATTTCTGTTCTCTCTTCTTTTGCAGTTTCTGGCTACCCACGGACATTTTCTTCTCTGCTTCCTTCTTTCCTGGACTTCTTCATCTTTTCGTGCTTTTCTTTCGCTTTTTCTTTCTATCTTTATCCTCTTTCCAATTCATATATCTATCTACTGTAACTAGGCAGTTGTGATCTTTGTTTCCTTTTATATCTTTAATGTACATTTGTTTACATTTTTATGCCCATTTTTTATTCATCTAAATTATTTTTTTTTTATTTTGGGCGTTTAGCTCCTTTTCTTTTATCTTAAATTGGATTAAGCTTGGCAAAGCTTTGCTGGTCCGGGCTCCCTCTCTCTTTCTTTTACATTTTTTTCGTCATATTCTGAGAGGAATAATAAAAGGTAAAAAAAAGGCCGATGGTTCAGTCAGTAGGTCGTTGTGTGTGCTCCACACCGTGATGTCATCAGCGTATATTAAGAATTTAACATCAGAAATTTCATGTAACCGCCATGCAAATGAGATAAACGCAATATTAAATAATGTTGGTTACAACACAGATACCTGGAGTACGCCGCGAAGAGGGACAAATGCTCCTATGGCCTCGCTACTGAGGCGTATTGCAAATTGTTTACTTTCAAGAAAAGATTTTACAAAATTGCGTACTCTAAGTGGTAAATCGAGCATGTCAATTGAATCCAGAATGGCAGCATGACTGATATTATCGTAAGCCTTTTCTACATCCATGCGAGGACGGTGCGTACATTGTGGCTGCGTGTTGATGATAATACTGAGGACGCCAAGACAGCCAATCCGTCTTTTGTGCCTATAGATGGTCGAAAGCCAATCTGAGCCGGGTGGTAGAAACCGTGATGTTCAAGCCACCACGAGATTCGTGTGGCGAGCATTTTCTCAGCAAGCTTGCAAATTGTTGCCGTTAAGGAAATAGGTCGAAATTTGCTTAGGTCTGTTGGTGCTTTCCTCGGCTTTGGAATAGGGATCACAATAGCCGATTTCCAGCTGTCTGGTACATCGCCGTCTAGCCATACCTTGCTAATGGTGTCAAGGAGTTGAGGAAGTGCATCACCACTGAGGTTCTTGTAAACCTCGTACGTAATGGAGTCCGGACCGGGCGCTGTGTTTCGGTTGCTTCATCTATGGGGCTGAAACGTGGAGGCTAACGAAGAGAATTCTACTTAAGTTGAGGACAACCCAGAGAGCTATAGAACTAAAAATGGTAGGGGTAACATTAAGAGATACAAAGCGTGCAGAGTGAGTCAGAGAAATAACTCAAGTTGCCGACATTCTAGTGGAAATTAAGAAGAAATGGACATGGGCAGGACATGTAGTGCGAAGAGAGGATAACCGATGGTCGCTGAGGGTAACAAACTGGATTCCAAGTGAAGGAAAGCGTAGCAGGGGGCGGCAGAAAGTTAGGTGGGTGGATGAGATTAAGAAGTTGGCAGGGGTCAAGTGGATGCAGCAAGCACAGAACCGGGTTAAGTGGAGAAATATGGGAGAGGCCTTCGCCCTCCAGTGGGTATAATCAGGCTGATGATGATGATGATGATGGTAGCTGCAAGCAATTCGGGCATGGAGAATGGGCTCGCGATTCCCTCGGTGTCGGCAGCAGATGGCAGCTTATCGACATGGGATGGCATGCCCCACAAGTAAGTTCTTGTAACTGGTGCAGGCAACACGTCGTACTTGGGGAAAAACTTGCGCGCTGCTTGTCTTGCGAAATCATTCGGAGACACGTTTGCTGCAAAGCATGCTGTGGCCGCTGCATCAGCACGACGACAACCGTGCTCCATGGCATGGAAAGTTTGTCAAAGATGAGCAATCGATGACTGTATGGAGAACTTCTCGCACCACAGGTGCCATTGTCGTCGTGAGAGATCATGCTCATACCGTCGAGCCTTAGCAGCAATGTAATTTAGTCTTGTACGTCCATGCGCAGAAGTTGGGTCTCTGGTTGCAGTCAATTCCGCTGGTCTACGAGCAGCCCACAAGTTGAGCAGAGGCACATCCGGTGTTGGTCGACCAACCTCCACCCAGGTAATGGTTGTAGCCTCATCTAGTGCGCTTTTTCTGCGGTCTAGAAGCGATGGTGCCGACTCCAGAGTGATTTTCAAGAATGGCGCAGAAATTGTCCCAATGGACAACTGTGCACTGGCGGCGTAATCGTCGGGCATGTGATGGATAGAGACCGATGACAATAGGATGATGGTCACTGTCCCAGGAGTCCGGCTCTAAGTGCCACGAGGGGGTGCCGGTTTCTGACCACCACGTAAGATCTGGAGGGCATGTTCCACTCCTAGTATGAAGCACAGTCCTTGTTGGTGTATATGGATGGTTCAGGAGAATAAACAGCGCATCTGTAAAGGCGTCTCGCACTCGCCTGCCGCGAGGGCTTAAGGTGGGGTATCCCCAGTCCGGGTGAGGCGCATTGAAGTCACCACCAACTAAAACTGGACATCCCGGGTATTGATGCCTAACATTCAGTAACCATCCCAGGTTTATGCGGGAGGGAGATACACCACCAGGTCTTACATAGACTGGCACAACTACAACAGTTGCCTTACCAAATTTGACTGCCACTGCAACAACCTCCTGATATGAAGTACACCAATTTTCCAGAGCAAGGAGTATTTGAGGAAACCGTGTGTCAACATACACAGCCACCTTTCCCAGAGGAGTATCCGTGTGCACACGTCGGTCGCCCATGGAAGGAGACACGTATCCACAGAAACCATGAATGGGTGGAAACGCGTTGGTCACCTGCAGTAGCATGGCCTATACATAAAGCTTGTTCATGCGAAGACGTGATTTGAGCTCTCCAACCTTTGCGGAGAGCCCTCTACAGTTCCACTGAAGCACGCCGCGATATCTTGTAGTCGCCATCTTGATTATGTGTCCAGATGACGCAAAAGCACAGATGTCAGGTTAGATAACTGAGTGACCATAAACCTCAGTAACGATTTCGAAGAGTTATCAGGCAGGGCAGCAGAAGACTTTTGGGATTCAGTGAACGGCATGGGAGTATAGGACATAATCTTTGGCAATGCAGCTTTGATATTCGCGGTCTGGGATTCTATTGCTCGCCTACGACGAGCAAGCAGTTAACGATGTTTGCGGAGCTTATAGACCTCCGCTAAAAGCCTTTCAATTTGGTCGTCAGCTGCTGTCACATCATCCTGCGGAGGTTCCGGCATGTCCTTCACGTTTGTACTCTGTTTGTGACGACGTAGTGCACGCACATTAGCGCTGTAAGCATGTGGTGTACAGATTGCCGGTGGCTCTGTCTCAGATAGCTGTGGCCATTCATCATCGTCCAACTGGAGAACCTCGAATCTGTTGAATGTCTGAATCGGTGGTGAAGTAACATGTTGAGACCATTGCCTTTGTATCCCACGACGGACCTTTCGAGTTGCTTTCTGCTTTTTTGGGGAAGTTGGAGAGGTGATATCATGGTCATTACCTTTGCAAAGTCCGCATCGGTAAGATACTGTTTCTTCTGGCATAGCGTCATCTGGTGTTGTAAAAGGACACGACCTATGCATATGTCCAGGTCGGAAGCAGGTATAACAGTAGACGACACTTGGTTTATATGGGCGAGGGCGTAGAATGCAGCCATATTAGTATAGGCGAGTTGGAGGAGTCATGGGGCCTTGCAAGGTGACGATGCAAGAGCGCCCCTTTCCCATGCGACGAGCTTGAATCAAATGATGAGTAGGGCAGTAGAGCTCACGCTGAAGTGTAGCCTGGTCCTCGTCGACGTCTACGTTGTAGACAATGCAGCGTTGTAGATCGCAACCATCAACAAGATAAACCTGGACTGGAACGGAGACTTCGCTTGTTACTGAAATAAACTTAAGTGTTTGAAGACGCCCAACAGCAGCCAAAATCGGGAGCCACACAGCAATGGTATTCGACATCTTCCTGGCCATGAAACCACGGAAACTCTTGGTCCCAAGACATGCGTCCAGATTCGCCTGAATAACTCTGTTCGGTATCTCAGTAGAGCACTTGGTTGTCAGAGCCTTAATGGTCACTTTATAGGATGGTGATCCGGGTGTTGAAAATACCGGGTGATCAGTCGTTGTAAAGGAACGCTTGCCTTGTGAACTGTTGTTTGCGGAAGATGATCCCAGTGTAATGTCTTCTGAAGAACGCTTCTGCGCACCGCGCTGTGCCGCCCGTCCAGATGGTAGCGCTGAAGACACGTCCATTGGCGTGCTCGGCTGCTCACTCACATTGGTGGAAACTCCATCACAAAGTGGAAGCTGTTTGGCCATTCCCGACCTCCGCCCTGGGGACAGATCACTCACGGACTGATGTGCATTTTGAGACGGCAGGATATGTGCTGCAGCCGATGGACCAGGAGCAGGAACCAGGAGTTGGGACCCAGGCTCGGATGTCAATTGTGCGGTCGGTAATGCCGTCGAGACAGGCGGCGCCGACGAAGGTACCTCCGCCAGCGTGCCACGGAAGGCACTAGGCCGAGTCCCAGAGCGCAGTTCAATTGCAGGAATTATGTGATGAATGCCACACTACCAGAGGATACATGAGCGGTCGGAACTTCCTCGGACTCTGAGAAGTCAATTCTCTTGATGTAAGGATCGTATCTACGCGAAAGGTAAGGTTTTCACTCAAGGGATGAGCAGCCACCTCAGTAGGGACACTCAGTGGGCCACTTGGTCGACGTCCCGCTTCCACGACTTGCCTGCATTCTAGGCGGCGATACTCAAAATGGCAGGGATAGAATCAGGGCGCCCGAGACGGACACTAGATGCAGGATTGCGTCCAAAAAGTCTTCAGTGCCGACCAGGGCCATGGCTGTCTGTGGCGCACCCGGCAGCGACTGCAACTCCAACCGCCGGACATCTGCGGCGAGGTCCTGGAAGCTTTCCATTGGCCTTTGCAGGTGAGCACACAGGCACTGGTATTGGAGCTGGGATTGCGCGGCTCGACCTTCGACTTCGTTTGGCTTACCGAGCTAAGCGGGGGTGAGCGGTGTCCCACCGCTGTCACCAAAAAATTTACGGTGGCGGATGGCACCTAGGGACAGACACTGACCCCTGCGCCGACAACCCGGTTTACTCTTCTCTGCCATCTCCTATCC
>JAJIZL010019921.1:907817-922645 GCA_023969395.1 Amblyomma maculatum | reverse complement strand
TATATTATTCCATTTCTCAGCTTTGACCATAACTAACAATACTATATTTTTAAAGATGGTTTTTAAATGTGTAATTTTTTATAATGCAATCATAGGCAAATTGCTTTCCAGCGTTACAGAGAACACACATAGCAGCTTAGATCTCCAGATTCTGCCCTAAATTAACAATATAACCTGCGTAATAAAGACAGAATATTTTAGTTCGAACAACGTAACGCATCACGCCAGTATGTAAGGTTGAAAATAAACATTTTTGTAGCGCGTTGCGCTTGAAGCAAAGTTTGCAATATTTTACTAAATCAACTGCGTCAATGAAACAAGCTTTCAATACTTCTTATACAAATAAAAGTTATGTTGATGTGGTGAGTAAAAAACAATGGACGATAAAACTTTAGTGCGCAAGCAGCAGGCCTCCAAACGTGCAACATTTTGAAATGACAAAAACGGGGTTTTCCAGCTTAAGTGATAGCCGTTTTTTTTTTTCTGAGAAAACTGCGCCGCATCTTGCAAACCTCAGGGTCTTTCCTTTGTGTCGAGAGATTAGCCCCCGACATAGGGAAATTTAATTAAAACAAAATGGTCATGTCTCCACGATTACTGTTCCTGTCCAAAGACATCCATATTTGTTTTCATTTCGTCTCTTCAAACAGGCTGGTTTAGGCAATGCGGTGAATAAAAATATCATCATATATATTAAAGATTTCCGCGCTACACGTTGTACCTAAAGCTACCTATATTGTCACAACTGTCATTCGTTATTTGTAGCTGAAACAACATCGCAAAAGGAATTCGATTGCAAATTGTTCGCGAGTTAAATAGGCGTACGGGATGCACACGTGTACTCTGCTGAATACAATTTAAGAAAGAGCAGTCACAAACTATAGGCAAATAAGGCTATGATACGGAGCATATGTATTACTCCGGTTAACAGTAAAAAAGTCGACTTTTACCATATTAATATATTCGACAAACTATTGCATGTTCACATAGGAACACAATTATTGAACTCATTCACGCATCTAATGTCTATGGGCATTAGATGCGTGGATGACTTCGCTTTATTCCAATTCGTACGTTACTGAAAATAACTGAACGAGGAAAAATTTTATGTCTACACAATTTTCAGCGAGTATACCACAAAATATACTAAGGTGCTTCATATATAGTCACATCACCTAGCAAGTGAAGTGGGATAACAGAACTAATCAGACACTCACCCTGATCAGCATTTTGCTTTTGCGTCATCTTTGTAAGTTTTTAGGCAGGCTTTTCCACTGATTATCCTCTTCTATATACCCTTGCCACCCACAGGACACAGGTCTTCTGCGGGTACCGAACTGTTGGTTTTCGCACCAGTGATACAACATAATCGAGCCATTTCTACGTAGAAAACACTCTCGATGCGCACCTAAAAAAAATGAAAGCATGTATGTTTAGGCGAAATCATTCTCCCGTGATAAAATAATATGATTTGAACAATAAAATCAAATGATCACACTCGAAGCAACAAGAAAGTTGTGGAGAGATAGGAATTGAAGCAATGAAAGCCGGTTGCTTACTGAAAAAAGCCAATAGCAAGAGGTCCACCGTCTATAAGAATAGGCAATAAAAATAAGGCACATTTAAAAGTGCATGCAGCAGTTACAGTGATGCAGTGCTACCTTTTGTTAGGCAGGCTTTTCCGCTGATTATCCTCTTCTTTATTCGCCTTCCAACCACAGGACGCAGATCTTCTGGGGGTGCCAAACTGTCGGTTTTCGCACCAGTGATACAACTCAATCGATCCATTTCTACGTAGAAAACATTCCGATGCACATCTAAAAAAATGAAAGCATGTATGTGTAGGCTAAATAATTCACACATGATAAACAATACTATTTGAACAATAAAATCAAATGATCACACCCGGAGCAACAATAAGTGATGGAGAGATAGAAATGAAAGACGGTTGCTTACTGAACAAAGTCAATAGCAAGAGGTCCTGCGTCTATAAGAATAGGCAATAAAATTATGGCACATTTAAAGGTGCATGCAGCAGTTACAGTGATGCAGTGTTACCTTTTTTGTTTCACTGCAGCGGTTGGTATAAATATTGCAGAAATTGCTAGGCATCTCAGGTAACCCCATTGAATACCTCATCCAAGGTTGCTGCGGCGTGTTATTTGCAGCTGTTAACGGTAAGACAGGCTATCCTATGAGTGCATGTTCATTTCCTCCTTTTTGTACCTTGAATGAAAGCGACTGAACAGTGGGTGTTGTAAGAGGTGCAGCGTCCCTAGGAATAGGGAACAAAATTAAGTTTTGCTTGTAATAAACAAAGGTACAAAAAGGAGCAAATCTGCTTGCAATAATAGCATGATGACCTACCTTTTCATCAACAGCTGTAAACAACCTGTCACTACCAGTCGGTTCTTTGGATAGGGTTGTCAATGCCAGAGCTTAAAGCTAAGAGCAATATGAGTAATATTATTAGCGGTCACGGCCGTAAAGAATTAGCACAATACTCCATTACTGTAACTATTCAATCGTCCATTTATACATATTGTTCAATAAAGAACCATGCACATCTTATTAAGTTGCTCTTTTCTACTCCGAAATGATTTCCTATTCATTTAGAATACGTGGGTCGCTGCTTCGGTTTAAAATTTTTGTACGATGGTTATGACGTGCACTTCATGCATACAGTACGTAAGGCACAAAGAATATAATTGCCGAACAGGCGGACCTGACGTCCTGTCCTATTTAAAGTGCGCGCCGTGATCGAGCGCTTCGCGTGCTATATATCTCGGACGATATGGTCGCCTCATACCGGCCGTCAATTTTTTGTACAATGTGTCCCACATGCACGTTGTTTACTTTCCAGTGACAGGGGCGCAGTGCACACACGGCTGATGCGCCTTTTTGCTTGTTTTGTTATTTTCCTCAGCCTTCGAAGTGCGTCTGCGAAACCGCTCTTTTATTGTCGCAGCTTCCTGACAGCGCGCCCTCACCTGAAGGTGCGTTCTCAGAAGGAGGGCGTCGATTAAGAAAATTTTGAAAAGGGGCTCACTTGCGCTGTTCACGGCTTTCAAATCCTCAATATGATAATAACCATTATAAAAGTGGAGGTTCATTATGACTTAATTATAGCCTAATCATCAAGCGGCATCACGCACATAACGTCTGCCCCACTGTAAAATTCGCTTGCACAGACGGCACGTACAGTTTTCAAAGCATCTTCTGTACATTTGAAAACAAAAAACTGCCCTAACTCTTAACAAAATCCAAAAACTGAGCGAACATGGCTTCCTGCGCGCAGAAAAGACGCTGTCCAAAATATATTGTCACGTAGCCGTTTAGGCCCGTAACCAGAAGGTTGGGTTTTAATGGGGGGGTTGAGCTAGCAGGCGCAGAAGAACAGGGTCGGAGCACCGAGAGACGGCAGCCAACTTCAGCTTCTTCTCGAACGCCACGGGGCACTTCTTCGAGTCCGCGCACCAGACTCTCGATGAGCAGCCGCCTAGCGGCTGCTGTTGCACACGCTACATTACCCCCCTCTCTAAAAAAAATAAATGTCAACTTGATGAATTCGAAAGCAGAGAGAAAAAAAAAATAAAGCAAGAAACATTCGTTAGGCGGTGCGCTAATTTTCTCGCGAAAAGTACGGCTTCATGCGCACGACATGGACAACCTCGGATTTCTGCTGGCGACGAGTAGAAGAAAAGCCGTCCGGAAGCACTTCGTACGTGACGTCGCTCAGCTGACGACGCACTTTGTATGGCCCAAAGTACTGCTTCAAAAGTTTTTCAGATAGTCCCCGACGTCGAATCGGAGTCCAGAGCCACACTCTGTCGCCCGGTTGGAAAGTCACTACACGGTGGCGGTGATCATAACGCTGGGCGTCTCGACCTTGCTGGTTCCGGATGCGTGCCCTCGCCAGCTGTCGCGCTTCTTCTGCGCGTTGAGTGAACTCTTCGGCGCCAACTTCGAGGTCACGGCCGTCGTGGGGCAACATGGCTTCGAGCACTGTCGAAACTTCGCGAACATACAATAAGAAGAACGGCGTCATTTGCGTTGTTTCCTGCTGCGCCGTGTTGTACGCAAAAGTGACGTACGGCAGGACGTTATCCCACGACCGATGTTCAGCATCCACGTACATGGACATCATGTCGGTGAGAGTTTTGTTCAGACGTTCTGTTAAGCCATTAGTTTGTGGATGGTAGGCGGTTGACCTGCGATGGGTAGTGCCGCTTAGTTGCATGACAGATTCCAGTAGCTTGGCAGTGAAAGCAGTGCCTCGGTCTGTTATTATAACTGTCGGAGCGCCGTGCCTCAGGACGATGCGTTCGATGAAAAATTTCGCTGCCTCGATTGCTGTACCGCGCTGGAGAGCCTTCGTTTCAGCGTAACGCGTGAGGTAATCTGTGGCGACAATTATCCACCTGTTGCCCGAATCAGAAATTGGAAAAGGACCCAACAGATCCATGCCAACTTGTTCGAATGGGTATCTTGGCACTTGAACAGGATGCAGTAAACCGGCCGGTTTCACAGGCGGTGTTTTCCGTCGTTGGCAATCATGGCATGTCCTCACGTAAAGTCGTACTGCGGCCGCAAGGTTTGGCCAGTAATAACTCTTTTTAATTCGGGCCAGAGTTCGAGCATACCCCAGGTGACCCGCGGTGGGCTCGTCATGAGATGCCTGTAAGATTTCTTCTCGAAGAGACTCTGGTACGACGAGGAGGTAATCTCTTCCCATTGGAGCGAAGTTGATCTTGTATAAAACATTGTTTCGCACGCAAAACGATGAATGCGTTCTGGCGAAAAGACGGGGAACTTCTGTAGAGCGCGCTTCCAGAAAATTGATAAGTGGTGCGAGAGCCGGGTCGTCACGTTGCTGCTGCGAAACAGTGAGCGCGTCGATGGCTGCGATAAGGGGTAAGTCTGGTTCTTCGTCTTCCCGCGCAGCCTCGACAGGTGAACGGGACAAGCATTCGGCGTCGTTGTGCTGACGTCCAGACTTATACACGATGGTCATGTCGAACTCCTGTAGCCGTAAACTCCATCGTGCAAGGCGTCCGGAGGGGTCTCGCAAGTTCGTTAACCAGCACAAAGAGTGATGGTCACTCACAACCCGAAAGTGCCGGCCATAAAGATAGGGTCGAAATTTCATCACCGCCCATACAACAGCCAGACATTCTTTTTCAGTGGTGAATAGTTCGATTCGGCACGGGACAAAGTCCGGCTGGCGTATGCGATAACTCGCTCGGCACCGTCTTGCCACTGGACGAATACAGCGCCTAGACCCACGTTGCTTGCATCTGTGTGGACCAGAGTCTCGGCATTCGCATCGAAATGGGCAAGCACAGGTGTTGTCTGCAAGCGGTGCCGTAACTCTTCGAATGCCTTTTGCTCTTCGTCCGTCCAGGTGAAGGTGACATCATCCCGGGTGAGACGTGTCAACGGAGCGGCAATGCGCGAAAAGTTTTCAATAAACCTGCGGTAATAGGCGCAGAGGCCCAAGAAACGGCGAACTGTCTTCTTGTTACATGGAGTAGGGAATTTGGTGACGGCTGTTGTTTTAGCGGGGTCGGGACGAACTCCTCGATGGCTGACGACGTGGGCCAAGAACAGGAGCTCTTCGTAGCCAAAGTGACATTTTTGTGGTTTTAACGTGAGGCCGGCAGATCTGATAGCCCGTAGCACAGCGGAGAGACGTTGGAGGTGTTCCTCGAAGGTTGGTGAAAAGACAACAACGTCGTCCAGGTAGACTAGACACATCTGCCATTTAAGACCAGATAGAACTGCGTCCATCATTCGCTGGAATGTCGCTGGAGCGGAGCACAATTCGAAAGGTAAGACTTTGAATTCATAAAGTCCGTCGGGCGTGACAAACGCTGTCTTCTCGCTATCACGTTCATCGACTTCGATCTGCCAGTAACCGCTCTTAAGATCAAGCGATGAAAAGTAGCGCGCGTGGCGCAACCGGTCTAATGAGTCATCAATGCGTGGCAGCGGGTAGACGTCTTTTTTTGTGACTTGATTGAGCTTACGGTAGTCCACTCAGAACCTTAAACTTCCGTCTTTCTTCTTAACGAGGACAACAGGCGAAGCCCAGGGACTCCTCGATGTTTGTATGACACCGTCATTTAACATCTCGTCTACCTGTTGAGAAATGACTTCGCGTTCCCGCGGTGACACTCGGTAGGGGTTCTGTCGGACTGGTCGGGTGCGGTCGTCGGTTATTATGCGGTGCTTGGTCAAGGGCGTCTGTTTAACCGCGGAGGCGGATGAGAAAGAGTCTTGAAACTGAAAGAGTAGCCCGACGAGTCTGTCCTTCTCTGCCGGTGATAGAGCGGGATTCACATCAGGGTCGAAGTTGGGCGTTTGGCTTGCAGACGTGTTGGTCTCAAGAACAAAGCAGTCGTGGGCTGCTTCTACGACACCTTCAAAGTAGGCTACCGTGGTGCCTTTAGCGATGCGTTGCCGTTCGTTCCCGAAGTTCGTAATCAGCACGTGAGCTAGACCATTAGTCAGATGAACTATACCGCGTGCAACACAGACTCCATGATGCAACAGAAGCTCTGTGTTCTGTTCGGCGACGCCGGCAGCACAGGACTGGTCGTCGCACCTGACTGTGACGAGAGCAGACGAACGTGGCGGCATAGATACATCCGCGTCAACGATGCGTAAAGGTGCGTGGCGTCGTTCGGAGTCAGCGGTCGTCGTTGCAGGCGTCGAAAACGTGACAGTTCGGCGAGGAACATTAATAATGGCTCCATGCTCACGTAAAAATTCCATGCCGAGTATGAGGTCCTTGCAGCAGTGCGGCAGTATAACAAAAACGGCTACAAAGGCTGAATCAGCGATGGTTACTCGGGCAGTGCATCGTCCGATCGGCGTCATAAGGTGACCGCCAGCAGTACGAATTTGCGGCCCCCGCCATTCAGTTTTAACCTTGGAGAGCCGATCTGCGAAATTCTTGCTTATTATTGAAAAGTCTGCTCCGGTATCTACCAAAGCGGTTACTGGGTGTCCGTCGACGAGAACGGAAAGGTCGGCGCTAACAACGTGATCGGCTTGAGGTTGACTGGGAGTTTTGTGTTCACGGGGCGGCGGAGGCATCGTAGTCACAGCATCGGGCTGAGTCGTCACGGGAGGGTCTTCGGGACATCGATTCCGTTCGTCAGCAGCCTGCCCCCCTGAGGTCGCCGCCTTCAGTTTCCCCGGTGTGGGCTTGGTGACCGGCGCCTCGGCACATGATTAAACTCACGGCGGCCGGGTGACGAGGAGCGCACGGGAGAAGACTGTGTACTGTCGCTCGAAGAGGTTGCACGGGTTGCCAGATATTCTGCGATTCCTGGAGGGCGTTCGCCGACCCGGGGACGCGGGGAATCACGAGCAAACCCCGAAGACCGAGTTCCCGGTATGGACAACGACGGTACAAGTCGCCGGGTTCTCCGCAGTGGTAGCACAGCGGCCGTTGGCGAGGAGTGCGCCAGACGTCTGCCTTCCGAACGGGTTGCTGCATGAGGGGGCTCTGCTGGGATGGCGGCTGGTAGAACAGTGGCTGAGGAGCGGACGGCTGCATGACGAGGCTCTGCTGGGATGGCGGCTGGTAGGACGGTTGGTAGAACGGTGGTTGCAAAGTGGGCGGCGGCTGTGCTTCGAAACGAAGCTGTTGCGCAGGAGGCACTGCAGGCCGACGAAGCGCCGCTGCGTAGTTCATAGAACGTGGCTCCGACAGTGACTCAGGCGGTGACAATGTCTGACGTATTTCTTCCCGCACGGCTTCGGTGACAGCCACGGCAGTCGGGTTAGGCGATCCAAGATTGAACTTGAGGAGCTCCTCGCGAACTACCTCGCGGATCAACTCACGCAGAGAGTGATCGTCAGTGGGCCTGTTCAATGTGGCCACACTGCTGAAGGGCTGACCACAGGCAGACTCCGTGCGCCGGTATATTTGCTGCAGGGCTCGCTCAATGAGGGTAGCTTCATTGATGAAGTCCGCGACGGTTTGAGGTGGACTCCGAACCAGACCAGCGAAGAGGGGTTCTTTTACGCCCTGCATCAGGTGGCGCAACTTCGCTGATTCCGTCATGTCGGGATCAGCCCGTCGGCAAAGACGCGTCACGTCCTCGGCGAACATGGCCACACTTTCGTTAGGCAGTTGCACACGGGCTTCTAGGAGGCGGCGTGCGCGATCACGGCGGTCGTGGTTGGCAAAGGTTTCCCGCAGCTGCTGGCGAAAGGAATCCCAGTTTTGAAGACTGGCCTCCCTATTTTCATACCACGTTTTAGCACAGTCTTCAAGCGCGAAATATACATTGCGCAGCTTCTGAGCCGGGTTCCACTGATTAAATTGCGCCACTCGCTCGAACTGGTCGATCCAGTCGTCGACATCTTCCCCAGTACCACCATGGAAACTGGAGGGCGTACGAGGCTGCTGAAGCAGCAACTGATGCTGACTTGCCTGGTCCATTGCAGAAGTCTCTAACTGCTGGTCAGCTGGCGTCGGTTCAGGTAGAGGAGCGAATTCCGGCGCCAGACCCCGAAGGCGACGGCTGCAGCGATGAACGGGTGTAGATACAAGCGGAAGCCGGTTGGGACTCGATGAGCGGCTGCGAGAGGCCCGAGACATGTAGTTCAAGGCCTCACCTCCACCAGTGTCACGTAGCCGTTTAGGCCCGTAACCAGAAGGTTGGGTTTTAATGGGGGGTTGAGCTAGCAGGCGCAGAAGAACAGGGTCGGAGCACCGAGAGACGGCAGCCAACTTCAGCTTCTTCTCGAACGCCACGGGGCACTTCTTCGAGTCCGCGCACGAGACTCTCGATGAGCAGCCGCCTAGCGGCTGCTGTTGCACACGCTACAATATGTACAAAGCTGAGCGCGTTGTATTCGGTTACTAATTGATTGCGGCGCGCTGCGCAGTCAAAAAACTGCGCAAATGACTGCCGGTAGTGTTCTGTCGCGCGTTGGTGGCACACACACCTGTTATGCACGGCTTCTCTATTTTCGGCGCAAATGTTGTTCATATCGCAGCCAGTAAATAGGTCCACGCACTTGCTTGCATGTAACCCGGACGAAAATTCGCTTAGTTCTTGAAGTCATGCTTCGCGCAGTTGTTTCGAGGAGAATACGGAAAGAGAACATTTGGGACTGGTAGGAGATTATATTGAACCAATTATGAAGCAATGGCATGCTGCAAAGATATATACTCACGGTCTAAGATGACGGCTTTCACTGAGTCCGAGAATGCCGATGGTTTCCCGCCGTTGCTGTAATCCGTACTCCGGCGACATTTCACAGCTCTACTATTCACAGATATGTAGCAAGCACAAACCGGAGCACATGTAACGTATATAGGCGCAAGAAAAAAATTATACACAGCACAATGAATAAGAAAATTAACGAGGGAAGCAAATAAAGAAAGGTATAAGAAGCAGTCACAAGTCTTGTAGCGTCTTCATCAAGCTGTGAAATGAACGCTTCGGGAGGAAGCCGCACAGCCGCGCAGCGGGGGATTCGTAGACGAGGTGAAACAATGAACTGCTCAACCAGTGCGCGTCGATTCCCGCCGCGGTGTTGTGTTCGCAAGGGTTGCGCGTGGGAACGAAGGACCAACAACCCTCTCGACATTCCATTCCTCCTTTACCCCAGCCTCTCCTCTCTGCATCGGCCAGCCGTGCCCAGAGATTGGACCGCGCCGATGAGCGGCCGCCAGCGCGCACCGCTAGATTCGAGGTCTAATAAATAGTTTTTTTCTGTTCGCAAAAGCATTGTTTCTTCAAGCCAACCGCGGACATAACATTTTCTAAAAAAAAAATAGAAAGCCTCCCCATCTACCATCCGCAACGTTGCGTAAATCTATACAGTTGGTGCATCGACAAATGCGCACGTCATCTTTCCCCTCCCGCTTCCACCTATGATCGAACAAAAGACGGTCGTTCGACCTTTTATATTTACTTCAAAATATTATATATTGCTGCATGATGACTGATTAATACTATCGAAGAGGCGGAGTTCCGAGCTTCTCAGCTGTTCTGGCCAAATTTAGTTATAGATTACGCAAACTATGTTCAAGTTAGCTAGCTGAAAATTATCTGACTGAATATATACATGCTTTTATTTGAATTCAGTTTATTTTCGCTATCCGGGTAAGAGTAGATGTTTTTATAAAAATTCTCAAGATCGGCCCAGGAAACAAAATTTTCCTAAATTGCAGGCCTTTGTTTCAGAAAAGGTTCATGGTAGAGCAGCAATAATTCCACACTATGTTTTCAGCATAGTTATCCGCAAACAGGTAAAGCTTATATTTTTGTGACATTTGAATACAGATACGATCGCGCTAATTTACAGAAGACAGCGAACATTGAAAATTCCTTAGGAAGATAAAAAAAAACTGTTTTAACACTGTTTAAACTTTTTCCGCCTATTCTACACTACCTCAGCTTTCAAAATCATTAAAAACACCGTGCATAATTTTGTTGCGCTAGCAATTATGGCCACTTTGATAAGGCCTTTGTCCAATTATAGCGCACCGCGCAGATCTGAAGTTCTCTGGAATTTGTGAATCGTTCAAGGTTTTTAAATTTTGGCATATTATTGTAACAGGGAGAAATACATTTATAAAAGAGGATTAAAGATATATGCATTGAGAAACAGCCAAGGAGCCAGGCAATGAGGGCCCCCAGTTCGACGCACTTCTTTTTCTTAATCTTCCACAAACGAGCGCGCCACTTCGTCCTCATCATTCTCCAGCTATAAAGGTATTTCTTCGGTTATTGTTTGTCTCGACTTCGTAAATTGACGGTGACAGACACAGCAATGAATGATTCAGAATCAGTTTTGTACGCGTCGAATTCCTGATGCGCTGTGGCATCAGGCACCACAGAGACGTTTTTCGCAATCACCTTTACCTTAACGCGAATTACAGAAGGAGACGATAAGGTTCAATGAGCAAGCAACGTATTCCAAATCATTTTAGTAGAATGGAAAAATTGTGAAGGGCATGGAAAACTGCCTCAGTAAAACACAGTGTTTCTGGGCTGCATCCGTTTTCTTCGAATGACTCGACAGCGCACATTATTTTCATTCCAGTACAGTTTCTTCCATGCAGTCCTGGCTAGCGTGAACGCTCGGCAAAAGGCCCACTTCAGGCCGTCTGGATGCCGTCATCTGAGAGAGGCACGAGCATCCGGTTACCAATTGTTTTTTTTTTCCTTTATTTTTTTAGCATTCCATACCTTGCTTTGCTACTGCAGCACCAGTTATGCTTTCCACCGATCGCATCTGGCGCAGCAGTTTCTCATGCGGCAGAGGCTGTCGCCCGCGCTGGTGAAGCGGGCTTCCCGATAGTGGTCGCATCTCATTAACTTCACCCCGTGTTATTGGCGTCCGGTGGCGGTGCGAAAAACAGGCGGATAGAATAGTGAAGCTCTAGTGCCGATGCGTTGAACTGCTACAAGGAAGTATTTTTTATTAGTTTTGGGTAGCTTCACCATAATATATGTATCGAAGTCTGTCGGTCTGAAGACGCAAAAACGAGCTCTCACTGCTCCGCCTCTTAAAACGAACGTCTAGTATGAGCACACCCCCGCGCTCATGGCCGCTCCGGTCATCTCAACATCTCAACATTACTGTCCTCATTTCCGTCGACATTTTTTCCCTACTGTTGGACATATTTTTAGAACCTGAAATCTAATCCTGCTTGCATTTTATTCGCATAGTGGCCAAGAAGTCAGACCTACAGCAATTGCAAATTCCTGTTTAAGGGACTTATTGGACTGGTCGTAACTACTAGTGCATCAATATTGTGCAATGTGTTTTTATTGACATTGCAAATTGATGTAGAGAAGAATACGTGAACAAAGTTTAAAAAGATATCATAAACGGTTCTTTTTATTCTCCCCAGAAATTTTCATTGTAATAATGGTGAAGGTGATTGCGAAAAACGTCTGTGGGCTGCCCGATGCCACAGCGCATCAGGAACTCTACGCATACAAAGCTGACTCCGATTCATTCAGTGCTGTGTCTGTCACAGCTAGTTTGCAACGTCGAGACAAAAAATGACAGAGGATGATGAGGACGAAGTGGCGCGCTCGTTTGTGGAAGAATAAAAAAAAAAGAAGTGCGTCGAACTCATTGCCTGGCTCCTTGGTTGAATACAAATACCTTCGCACTTGTATTCAGAACTCGAGCGTAACCACGGAGCCATCTCGCCTTATACGCTTCAGATTCGGATATCAATTTTGTAGACATTTTGCGGAATTCTTGTGGATTGTGGGCGAATGTTCTACTTATCATGGGTCCCGAAAGCGATAGCGCGCATGCATAGGCGGAATTTCTCGCCGTTCTTCCTAAGGCTCAATAGGCCTCACTATAGAAGCGACGGACCAACTGAGCATAGGCATTAAAAACAGTTGAGCAGAGGCAATTTACGAGACTTTTGTGGCCACAGGCCGACAAAAACGACCTTCCTCTTGAGACGTGTGTTAGCGAGGTAAGCACACCTGCGAGAAAAAGTGGAGAGGCCACGCTCTTTGAAAAGTCTGCACGTCCGCCTTTTCTGACGGTGAAGCGGTTATTTCTGTTTAAGGTACTCTCCTAAATGTACTTGCCATTTTGCCCAAACAATTTTGTCTGGCGCATTGTTTTGTATAAAATAAAAAAAGCAATCGTAGCGGTTTGCTCGAAGCTGTACGTGTTGGTTCAATGCTGGGACCTAAAGCTGGAACGTGAAAACGAAGGAGGTTCTTGCCTCTATCAGCCTCTCTCGCCTCCCTGCTGTTCACCGGTAGTCAGCACAGAGCGTGCGCAAGCCAACAGCGCATGTGATACGCGCCAGCACAGTGGGTGGGAAACAGGCGGAGGAAGAGGGTGGATGTTTACTCTGCGGGCGAGTTGAGGCCAAATTACAGGCGCCGAGGAGCACGTTTCATCGTACTGGGCGCGCCGCTTTCGAGCTCGCACGATGTCGACAATCGCCGAACCTTTCGCTTTCGCCGTAGTCCCTTTATGTTCTCTCTTCGAGTGCGTTTTTTTTTTCGTTTTTGTTTTCGTCTAGATATATAATCTCGCTTTTACTGCCTGTAATATATAGATATTGATGCTTATTCGCTCATTTAGTCGAGCTTGCATTTTTCCTCCTTTTCGCGTTTCAGGGTTTGAACTGTTGTCATATTACTTTTATGGATTCCGTTACACGTGTTTTTACGTTGCGTTTCTTCGTGACAGCAAATAAATGCATATTGTAGCGCCCGAACAAGAAGCGCGATCGCTTTGACAAAGACGGCGACGCTGCTGCCGTGACTCGCACGCGTGCGCTGTTCCGCTACTGTTGTGCTGCAGTGTGCAGTTGCCCCGACTTCGAACCATTCTTTGCTGTGTCTGTCACAGCTAGTCTGCAATGTCGAGACAAAACGTTACTGGATGATGATGAGAATGATGAAGACGAAGTGGCGCGCTCGTTTGCGTAAGATTGAGAAAAAAGTGCGTCGAACGGGGGGCCCTCATTGCCTAGCTCCTTGGCTGTCTATCATTGTATATATCTTAATTCCTCTTTTGTAAATATATTTTTCCCTGTTACAATAATATTGTCACGTCTCGGTAGAACGCCAAGGAGGGCCTAGCGTTAGATGGTTTGGATGGTCGACCAGAACGAGCCTTGCGTTCAAGCTTCTTTCTCTTCCAGGGTCGCGCTTGTCGTCTCATATGTCATCTTTTGCTTCGCCTTCTATGTGTCATTTGCCCCCCTCCTCAGGAAGCATCGTCTCGATGAGGTCGTGGGCGATTCACAAATGCCGTAGAATCTTCAGATCTGCGTGGTGCGCTACGCCTTGCACCAGGGCCTTATTGAAGTGGCCGTAATTACTTGCGCAACAAAATTATGTAAGGTGTTTTGATGATTTCGAAAGCTGGGGTAGAGTGGAGAATACGTAGCAAAAGTTTAAACAATGTTTAAAGTATCTTTACTTTCCTAAGAAATGTTCAATGTTCTCTGTTTTCTTTAAATTAGCGCGATCGTATCTGTGTATTGAAAAGTTATATAAATATAAGCTTTAGCTGTTTAATACATAACTATGCTGAGAACATAGTGTGTATTTTTTGCTGCTCTGCCATAAACCTTTTTTGAAATAATTAGGTCTGCAAAGTAGAAAAATTTCGTTTCTTCGGCCGATTTTGTGAAAATTTATAAAAATATCTACACTACCTTGAAAAGCGAAAAATAACTGAATACGAATAAAAACATGCATATATTTAATCCGATAATTTTCAATTAACTGTAACATATTTTGCATAATTCAAAACCAAAGTTGTCCAAAAAAGCAGAGAAGATAAGCGCGAAACTCCGCCTCTTCATTATTATTTTCGTGTGGCGGAAAAATGTTTTGGCAGCAAAACCAATTGCAGATCTCTTCTTTCCATTTATCTGACAATGTTATATAAAGTTTGGAAATTAATATAAAAGGTCGACCGACAATCTTTTTTTTTCTTACGTGGAAACATTCTACTATTTTTTTCTTTTCCACCACCTAGCGCGGTTAGAATGATCGGGCTCTAAACTAATAGGCGGAACAAACTAATTTGTTATTTATTGCCGATATATATGTTGCGCGCCATGTACCGCGGCTTGTCATGCTCGCAGTCTGCGCGAAAAACTGCAATTTTTCTTTTTTTTACCACCGTGTGAATGCCCAAAACTAAAATGGAAAACTCGGGTCTTCCGGCTTTTCATTTTCCAGGGATTGCGTCTAGATGCACTGGCAGCGGCAGCGGTACGGGAAAGGCACCATCTTAAGAAGTTTTTTCTCTGCAATTGCAGATATGAAGTTTTGACATCGACTACAACC
>JAJIZL010019921.1:858363-898451 GCA_023969395.1 Amblyomma maculatum | reverse complement strand
ATATATATATATATATATATATATATATATATATATATATATATATAGGTGTGTATATCTATATATAATGTTGGTATGCGAACGTGGACATGTTTAATGTGTAATGTATGTATATGTATGTATATATACATATATTTTTTATTTCCTTTTTTTTTGCCTTACACCTCAAAATTCTTTGTGTCTTGGTTTTATTACATTACAAACTCTATAATGCAAGTGCGTTTATGCTGTATATTGTTGTGTGTTGTATAATTTATCTGATTGTTTCTTTGCTGTGTATAGTGCCCTACCTGCTTGGACCTAACCACGTTCCGCGGTATGTCTGTAAAATAAAAATTTAAAAATACGAACGCTGACACATAAAATGACCGGGGCGGAGATATGCTCTCTGCCAAACCCTGCCACTCTACGGTGGATCCAACTTTTATTAGCGGGGCGCATGGTGACAAATTGTTTCGGCTCTTTCCTGATTCGCCTTTTGGTACGGACGCCGCGGTCATAGCTGTTCTTTGTTCTTTCGCTCCGTTTCTTCGCTGAAAGCCGTTGGCATTTTCGCAAGGACTCCTCACGGTTCTCTCGGCTTTGTCGGAGAAGTATTTGTCGTGTACACGATGGGGTGTCGGTCATAGAAAAACACTGGTGAACTTAACGACTTATTTATTTTTCTACATGAATGAAGGAAACCTCATAAAATCACGTGGACTAACATTTCGCCCGACAGCTCGCAAGCATTGTCCCCGCCGACGCTTCCCTGAGTCCCCTGCTCACGCCTTCCTTTGTCTCCTTTTTTTACCTCCTTCGTCTCGAGAGATGTCCGCCCACGTGGGGTCTTCGAAGCTGGTAGTGGTGCCGCACATATTGTTCCGTTCTGTAACAACAGTGGGAAGAGGTCCAATTCTTCTCGTCGCCCCTTCGGCGCCCGCTCCCGGCACCCTTGCCGGTTTGGATGTCTGGATAGTTAGGCCGCCAGCGCGTCCGCACACATACACACGCACACACACATACACATACACAAACACACATTCGCAAGCTGCTGCACGGCAGGCGTACCTTTATCGTTTCATTTTTTGGTTTGAACCGAAAAGTTCATCCCCTATGTATATCTTAGAGAAAATCACAGGTATTGTACTCATATATTCTATTGTTGTGAAGTTAACTTGAGAAGTCGTTCATACTCTCTCACACTAAACCAAAGCATAGATGGTGTCAACTTTTGAGCCTAAGGATGGCTGTACATAGAGAAGTAAAATTTGTATTCATTTGCCAACGTGTGCTCTGTTCATATTTGTTGTGCCAGGTTCAGGCATTTTTAAAGTTATATGCATATAAATAGGGATTTCTATCTATAATAAATTGTAGGAAGCCTTTGCAACGCATTTTGTCAAAGTTTGTTTGAGGAAATATACAGGAATACAAAAGAGATTTGTGAAATAGCAGGAGACTTTTCTTATAGAAGACTACTTGGTAGATATCCTTAACGCAGCCGTAAAGATCAGCAGCTTATGCAAATCCCTGTATAGAGATAACGCAGTTTTTTAGCCCAGTACCAGTGAGGAGGATTTTTATTTTTCTCAAAACAGACTCAAAGCGATATTTTCGTTGAATGCACTTTGTCGCAGTGGGCAGGAACTTCGCAAAAATAGAGAGATCAAAAATAGCACGTGCTCTCTTCCACCGATTGAAACATATAAAAACCATATAAGGAATATTTTAAACGTTTTTTTCTCGATGAATATGCTTTAAAGAGGTGTGTTGTTTGACAATGTGTTAAAAGCATTAATTGGCTTTGGTGTGTGTGGAATCTAAAAGCTTATTATTTTCATTCTTGGTGGACACACCCTAGCACAGTTAACGGCAATCAAATGGGCAACATGTGCCGTCTTTTGAGGTGTCTGTCGTGAACTTGTCTGCAAGGTTGGTAGCAGAATTATTCTTTCGGGGAGCTAAACGCGCAGTTTGGATTGTGGAGGGATGCATATTAGGGGATATAAATGCTGTGACGCCAGCCTAAATGGTTAACATTTAATACGTTAAGTGAATGTTAGGTTCTTGGATCGCTGTGAATTGCGTTCTTCGACACCAACTCCTTGCCGTCGTTTCCACACCGTCTCAGACGGTAGAGTCGACGACAACTGGCAACAACTTCACTTGAGGGGAAAATGAACTGAACTTTATACAGGAATGTACATATTTACATCAGGGGCAACAACTAGCATGGTAACATGGAACTCGTAAACCTTCCGGAATAGCCTAAGGACCAAGGAATAAAACTCTAGCTCAAAACGAATTCTCCAGGCAGCGGGCATGGTTTTACCCCCTTCGGAGCAGCGCCCACATTTATCATCACCCGCTCACAACGAACTGCCACATGATTGGTTTACAAACATTTTGGCATGTCACTCTGTTTCCGCAAGGTTCATCTCCCTATCCCTAAAACAAGCAGTGTAAAATGGACAACAAATTTGTTTAACAACAAATGAGGCTTAGATAATGGACATCGAATTAATTGGCTTACTAGATTACATGTCACGCACCACGATTACACAGTGTTACACAAACTTTCTCTCTCGTGGGAAAGAAAAAGAAAACAAACTAAAACACATCAAAGCGCCATCCCACATGCGCAACTGTTTTTCATCGTTTGCGCCTTCGGCGGCTCCTTTTACAGGGCAATTATCAGCGTCCGAGCACCACCATTGCGGACGACATCAGAAGTTTTGAAACGCGTCCTGAGGCTCCGACTCTTATTCGTCATTGTTACACACGCGCCCAGATGTTCGTTCAGCGCCGCCGTCGCCCACCATTTTTGGCATCTAGGATAGAATTCGTCACCTAGACCCACTCAACGCGCCTGAGCCGACTAATTTTCACTTCTATGGGCTCCCCGTCAAGGACGCGATGGTTAAATCATTCAGCCTGGCAGCGTTTGTTCTTTGAAACGATATGCCACCCTTCAAAAAGAGGCGCTTGTTTCAAAGGTGCGCTAACTCCGTGCAAAAGATGCAGTCGGCGACCTAGGGGGTCGTCGGTGTTTGCAGTTCGTAACGCTGCTTTCAAAAAAGAGCCCTCCTCGCGAAGCAGCGGCGAGAACAAACTGCCGGTCCCCGCTTCTTCGAATGCGGCAGCAAAATCCTTAGGACAGCCTTCCCTCTCTGCCTACGTTTGCGACAAGCTGCACTTCACCGTAGATGTCTCTCTGTGCGCCTATTCCTGAATCCTGACCGAAAGCAAACGGAGGACGGCCGCAGCTGAGCGCCTAGCATATCCACTGATCCCTTGCGCATTACGTCATACGTTTTATACGAATCACGTGACATGCTTGCTGCTATTCTGCGGTAAACTTTCCGCACACGCCACGAATGTCACCAGCAATATTTTCAACTTTAAATTATTTAGGAATCAGTCCTAAATATGAACCGCTTTATAATATGCTCTGTCATATTAGCCGGAGAAAGTGTGACAGATACTGCACCTTTACTTTCCTGTAAAGTATACAGAGACTTGGAATGGGAGCAGATAGGGATAAGGGTAGCTGGAAAATACCTCAGCAATCTGCGATTGGCTGATGACATTGCCTTGCTAAGAAACTCGGGGGATGAACTGCAAATAATGATTGGTGACCTAGACAGGAAAAATAGAAAAGTAGGCTTGAAAATCAATATGCAGAAGACTAAGGTAATGTTCAACAGCCTCGGAAAGGAACAGCAGTTTACATTAGGTAGCGAAGTACTGGAATCAGTAGGCGAATATGTCTACTTAGGACAGATAGTAACCGCAGATCCGGACAACGAAAAGGAAATAACAAGAATAATAGGATTGGGATGGAGTGCATTTGGCAAGCACTCACAGATTATGACTAGCAGCTTACCGGTATCGCTAAAGAGGAAAGTATATAACAGTTGCATCATACCTGTACTCACCTATGGGTCTGAAACGTGGAGGCTAACCAAGAGAGTTCTACTTAAGTTGAGGGCAGCCCAGAGGGCTATGGAATAAAAATTGGTAGGGGTGACATTAAGAGATAGGAAGCGTGCAGAGTGGGTCAGAGAAATAACTCAGCTAACCGACATTCTAGTGGAAATTAAGAAGAAGAAATGGGCATGGGCAGGATATGTCGTGCGAAGAGAGGATAACCGATGGTCGCTTAGGGTAACAAACTGGATTCCAAGTGAAGGAAAGCGTAGCAGGAGGCGGCAGAAAGTTAGTTGGGCGGATGAGATTAAGAAGTTCGCAGGGCTCAAGTGGATGCAGGTACCACAGAACCGGGACAAGTGGAGACATATGGGAGAGACCTTCGCCCTGCAGTGGGTATAGTCAGGCTGATGATGATGAAACAAATTATATTTATATGTAGCACTGCAACGATTGTAGATAAGAGGCAAACTTGTAGAGGCAAATGATAAGTGAGGGAGGCATTAGTTTTTCTCCTAAAAAACATCTAAGAGAGCCTCTGATTTTCTAATTTAGTAATTGGACGTCAAGCCCTATTATCCTCTTAGGGGACGCTTTAGGCCACTGCTCTCATGGCGGTTCTGGGATGTGACCCCTGTTGCTTTTGTAAGGAAAATTGCCCCCCTTAACTAAGGAAGTGCATCAGTGTCCTGTCGCGGGCATTCTTCGCGTATCACCAGTGTTGGAGAAGGGGTTGACCCTTTTTTGCAGCCGCGAATATCTTGAGCAGCAATTCAGGCGCCCTCTTTCTTGCTTGCTGTGAATCGTTAAACCAGTTGCTTTTGTGAGAAGGGATGGAGGAAAGAACAGTGTCTTGTCGCGGACATCCTTCGCAATTTACCCTGCGTGAGATGCGGAGCAGTCATTTTGTTATTTCACCGTGCCAACCGAGACTTTAGTCGCGCGTAAGACATCGTGCATTTCTAAGTGAAGAATGGCGGCGGTTTCAGCAGCCGTTTCAGACAGACAGGTCCACACACCCCTTCCATGTATAGAATAGAAAAAAGAAACGACTTCCGACCACCTTTTGTCTGCGCGTGTCGGCATACCCTTTCGTTGTTAAGACCAGGCAAGCAGAACTGAACAATTAAGAAGTTTCACGGCGTTGCTCCCTACGTGGAAATGTGGAGTCAGTGATGAATGGTGAAAGGAAGCTTTGACCCCAGAAGGGAAAAGTGATGGCATCCTCAGCGGAAAGAGTAGCAATTCCATTAATTTTTCATGTCTTCGATTTCTCAGCGGGACCTTGGGTCCGAGGCTGAGCTCAAATCACAGGACAGCGCTCGCCCTGCATGTCTTTCTTGGTTAAATAAATGATACAAGTGTACGAAGAAAATTTAAGTGAAAGTGACGGAAGAGAGGGCAGTGTAGATTGAAGCTCTGTGCTTAACACGTCAGTCCACAATACTTACGCATTAACTGAGACACTCAGTATAAACGTAAGGCTGCATAGATTGTATTTCTGTGTGTAATTGTATTTCTGTTTAAGAAACAATTATTTATTTTGTCTCTGTAGCATTACTTTTTAAACTGGGAGTCGAGCTACTTATTTATCTAAAAAAGTAGATATATTTATTTCTTCATCTTCTGCAGTATCGTCCCGTGCTTCAACGTCGCCTGATCAGAAAATTCAGAGAAGTCTGAAACCCTCTGAAGAGAAAAAATCATCTTGAAAATTACTGCAAACAACGAGCTATGATAGCTAGAAAATGTGGGTTCTATTGGCGTGCAGCCAGGAGTGATTGAAATTGGTCAGTAAATAGAAATAGGTTACCTCTTTTTTATGAATTGGTAGAACGCGGGAAGTTCTCCTTGCTTCTGGTACATCACCAGAAAGCAGAAAAAATGTTGAATAATAACTCAGATAACTGCTGCAAAACGCTTCAGAAAGGCATCGGTAGGGAAGGGAAGGTGCAATATCTGTTCCACTTTTTCAGAAGACGTCTTCGCAGTTACCCGAGGTTCAGGGCATGGGTTCGAGTCCGTACCAAAAACTGGCCTCCAACTTGACTAGTAATTGGATACTAAGGAGAAGCGAAATAGCATGAAATCACCTTGAGCGCTGGGCTGAATTCTGTCGGACGTGAGTTCTTGCGACTCAACTGTATGAAGTGCGTTCATTTTGCATATGAGTAATATTTATGCAGGCCCTCTGTCTGTGGCATTATGCAGCTTGTATGCATTAAGGAAACAAATGCGCACCGAAGTATGTGCTGGCAAAGGGGTGAACAGATAGCCCAAGGAAGCTGATTCGGAATCTTATCTCATTTTACACGCGTCACCTCCCCTTACCCTCCTTTCACTGCGACCTGCTTCACAATCACCAATATCTTTGACTATGATATTCTTGTCCGTACTGTGATAGGTTTGCACTTGTAGTTCACCTCCCTCTTTATTAGATTAGAGACACAATATATATCTAGTAGTGCATAGTGCGAGTTTATTGCATGATAAAAGACGTCACTCAAAATCCGCGATCCAAATTGCAAGTCATTCTCAAAATTAACTTTACATACGATGGTCGATTTCACTGCGACACTTTTACACACCTCTCATTTCCTCGGCTTCATGCTCCAGGGAAGAGATTTATTTTCAAAGCCGTCAGGAACTCTGCCGTTTGGAAGGTTGTCGCAGAACCAGCCATGACCATCTTGATGATAGCAGCCGCAGTCACTTCCACTACATGCATTGTGGAGGCCGTCTTGATTACACTGTTTGGGAGCACAATAAATATTGTAATGTGTATTCAATGATGAGGAGATTAATTGCTGATTATAATTGCGGTTACAAAGCACAATGCTGAAGAGAAATCAAGAAACCAGGGCTTGCTTCAGTCAAGATTACATTAAAAATAAGTGTGAAACAGTTATTAGCAGGAGCTACAACACCTTGTTCGAGGATAATTGGATAAAAAAATTTACAAAAACCCCTGAATAGTGCCTGGTATTCGAACGACGAATGAGAATTGCGTAATACATGAAATATGCTACTGTTTGAAAGGATCACTACAGCAGACAAAAATGCGTGAAATTCATCGCGTTCGAGCAGGGTCAACGCTTTCCCGAAGTCAGAAGCAGTGCCCCTGCAAAAAATAGCGAATGAGAAAGACGATAGGTAAAGCGTATTACAGTGCTAGAAAACTTTCAATGCGATATTTTGTTTCTTTATCTTCATGTCCTTTGAAGTCATCCTAAATGCACGACATAACCGTTATGACTTTACTTGTAGCTCAAAGGACACAGCTACGAGGACAAATTAAAACATCATGCTAACCACCGAAATAGGCAAAGATTTATACATCTCATGTGGCATGGTGTATTCATCATAGTTATTTCATGCGCTATCTTGTTCTAACGACATTATGGAAAGAGCACTGAAAACTAATAGCAACTAAAGAACAATGCATATCAAAAAACACAGACAGTTTTGAAATCTCTGTACCGTTATGAACCAATCAAGAATTTATTCGGTCAATGATTTGTTATTATTATATCTACAAAATGATTGGTCAGACATCAGACAGGCGGGGAAAAAGTTCAAAAAGAAAACGCGTGCTGAGAGGGCAAGAAGCATCAGGATTGCAATAACTGGTCATGGCGAAAGGTCTCCGCCCTGTCCTATGTGTAAAATTTGCCTCCCGTGCGCGTCGCCTCCGACATCTCGGAAAGATGCGGGCACCGTTGCCATCGCCACGTTGCGAAGGGGACATTCCAGGAGTGCAAGGCACCGAAAAGAGTTGAGAAAGTAGTTAATGGCAACTCAGGCTGCCGCACCAACTGCGCCTAATCGAAGTGCATAGTGTGATGGCAGCGCGGTGTTCGATTAGTGTCATTAGACGCGCGTAACTGTAAGGCAGGGCACGGCCAGCATCGCGTATATGCTGTCGTATTCTCATATTTTCATTCTGGTGCCGGCAGAGTGCATCGACGGTCCTGCGCAACCGCTGTACCGATTCTAACAATCGCATAATGTTTTCGTATGAAAAAAATCAATAACATAAACATTGAAACCAACATTGTGTCTTATATAAACAGAGCTCTCGCTCGAAATTCGGCACAGCAGCGTTTAACCGACAGGGGCGGCTCAAAAAACAGTTCTCTGAAATAAAGAATAAAGAACTAGACACAGATGCTCTCGCCTTGTTCTTTTCAAGGGGCTGAAGTGCCGCCATTTTTTCCCATTTATTCCTGAGTGTAAAAACCTCTGATGGTTAAAAACTACTTTGCGTTCATCCATAGTGGGAGTTCACGCTTGCATTGGGTTTCCCAGATAAAGGCTATGGAGCATGTAAAAGCGATGGAGCTGCCCAGTTCCTGTGAACCGAACTGGGAGTTTGAGAGCTGCGCGGCATAATCAGCACCGCTTGCAGTTTTTAAAATTGAATATTCTGTGAAGACAAATTGCTAATACTTTAAACTCTCGTATCCCCTAACGAAGTCTCAGTTTAGAGATGGGTTATTTTTAAATACTACTGACTGAGATGTTTCCACCAGTGGGCAAGAATTATTCGTGTGTATCTTGCACGGTTTGTAAGTGGATTTCAGGGCTCATAGGAATCTTCTGCCGTATTTTTTTTCTATGCTTTACTTTTGACGACCACTTTTTTACATAGCCTTACATCGTTACCTCTGAGTACCTCTTGTTCTTAGGTCTGGCAACTGCACCGTTGACCATGCCTTCCTTCTAACGCAACAAAATCTAGATTAAAGCGGCACAAATTCAAACTACGATGCTCTCCTCTTTTCCTTCGTGGTACAGATGATCGAACGCCAAGGACGCGAGCGATATCGGCATGCAGATACAAAAAATCAGCAGACAAGTATTCCTGACACAACATTTTAAAAAATTAGAGATTTATATTGTGCGTTTCTGTTAGAAACGGAGGTAGAATGTACAATGCCCTTCACATGTTTGTAAAAGCTGGTTGCAGACACCTGAAGTTTGAGCTGAGAAATAAGCCTGGACATTTTTCTGGAGGTATTCGGCCATACTCCTCAGCCTCTTGCTCTGCATTTAGTGAGGCAATTCATGATTGGGGTGCAAGATATATAGATAAAAGGGATATGAAATCAAGTTTTTTATGCAAAATCTTGGCATTTATCCAACGTCCGCAACGTAGTTTCGCCAGTCATCATTATCGCGCTGTAAGTGCGTAATGCGTGTTCAGAGCAACTGTAGACACTGAACTTCTGTGTATCTAATCTAACGCTGCCAACGAGATAACCAAACATTTGTAAAGGAAACACTTTCATTCAGCTGACTTCACTCCGTGGACTGTATAATAGTGCGCTGTGGTAGTAGCACACGTGATCGGCAGTCACCGAACTGCAGAAGCCTAGTGCCGGCGGAAGGGCTGTATTTAAAGCTTTTTATTCATCGAGGGAAAGCCATGGAAAAGCAGCTCTTTGGAACAATATGGAAGCAGTCAACCGCAGCTGCAGTCACTCTGAATAAGTCTTGGTGCGTCTTTCTCTACAAATATTATGAAAATGTGGCGCCCTGGCCATATTTAGTGTCAGTAGAGCAAAATTTACCGTTATTCCTTCACCTTCAGAGGAGCTTCGACCTAATTCTGTTCTATAAGAAAGATGGCGAGGCTAAAACGTAGACGGCAGAAATAAATTTTGAAAATGCAAACATCTGGCGTCCATCAGAGACGTTCAGAGGATGAGGTTTTTCAATGCTGAAGGTGAGGTTCGTCTCTCCTATTCTGGCGGCAATTGCTCTCCCATGGCGGAATTATTAAAGCATCGAATCCAGAAACACATATACCTAAGACCTCGAGAATTTCCAACGCTTCCACAAAATCGCTTATAATAGCACACAATCTGCTGTTGTCTGATGCTATTACCGTCTAAAATTTAGGTCAGAGTTCTACACAAATTCTATAAGAGACCAAGAAGCCTCCCTTGTCGATTTCCTGTTTCTACACGGGAAGACAAAGTCCTGAGAGACTTCTGTCTTTTTGACTGAAGTGAACAATGCTGAACTTTCCGCATTGTTTTTTAAACAGCACACAAAGGATTTACAGCGATGCACTTAAGTCTGTCCCCTCACGTGCGGTGATGTGAAAAATTGAGAGTTCCGGGCCTAGTCCCGTTAAGAACTCGATCTGCGCATCTTTTCCGACGTCTACAAGTTAACGTTTACTTTACTTTTGTTATCAGTCTTAATTTATTTGTTTCGTTTTTTGTCGTTTTCTTGTTTGCCTTTATTTTATTTCACCTTTTCTTTGTCAGTAAATATTTAAAATTTTTGATCCTCATTATCTGTTTTTTTTTTGTCATTTTATTTTTACTTCCGCAGTACTTCACTTTTATTATCAGTCTTGTCTTTTCTCTATTTCCTCAGCGACATCCAGCATCATTATGCTAGACAGGACTTGTAGTAGCAGTAAAAACACTTTATTTATGAGAAGAAATTAACTCCTCAAAATGATGTTCGCCTTCCACACCAGGCCGAGTGGATACTCTACGCGACAAACCAGCCATATATGCCAGGAGAGAACTGGGGATGTGGGGTGGGAGAAGAAAGATTTCACGGGGACAGGGTAGTGGAAGATGCAGTATGCAAGATCCACGTAAAGGTCGGGGCAATTGGGGCACGACGGATAAGAGCGGAAACAGTATACAGGTACAGTCTTACCGGTGTAATGAGTGTGTGAATTTTGCGAATATTTTTCAAAGCAATCCCTGAATGACCAGGTAGCCATATAATGTGACAGTATGAGATTTCAGGTCAAAAAGGGCCATATCTAAGTCAGCGTGCATACTTGGGAGTATGGTTCTCTTTTTGAAATGCATGATTGGCGGCTTGGGAACCAGTGTACACAACGCATTGCTGGGTCGGGGGAAAATGAGTGAATTCCAAGTCAAAATGTACAATTCAGTAAATCTCCAAGGTAGCAATGTCCGATGGGTCTAGGTATGGACCACTGGTAAACTAGAGAGGGTAAGGGGAAAAAGGAGAATATATGCCTGGGCTGCAGCACAAAGATATCCGCGTATCACGCGTCAGTGTACTTTACAGTGTGACTGTGTAGGGGTGGCGTGCGTCGGGCAGCCTGGGCCTGCCGGCGTCCAGAGTGAAGAATTGGGGACATATTGCGAGGAAGTGGTGCTATACGAAGGTTGGAAACGTATGGAGTGTCCAGGGACCTGAGATGCAATTGAGAGGAGAGAGATTTAAGCATGAAGAGGAATCCATCTGCCTTGCTATGTAGAGAATAGGCTAGCAGCTTAATAGTCACGTGAAGATTAAGGAGGGAGCCTTTCGGGAACAATAAACGTGTATTGTAGAGATGCTGTGTAGTAGTTTACATTGGGAGTTGTAGATACGCTTTGTAGAGTATGTGTAGAGCAAATTCCAATTTGTCTACCCTGCTTTGCGTAAAGGAGGTTATGAAACCTAATAAAGGATATTATTGATTCCGAAGGGTTCAATAAGGCGACAGGTCTGAGCCGCGTAGAGGTCGCAGTTCCGTCTGACTACTTGGCAGAAAAAATGACGGATACAAAGCGCTTCGTTTTATGGCCGCACATTCTCGAGCGAATGAAGTGGGATGCCCAAAACGCGACTACGACAGACTGCAGGGATGGGTTGTGAGTTCAGAGGAAGAAAAATAAGGCTGATGTGTGTGCGCTGATATTCAGGGAGGGCAACGAGGAGGAGTTCCGACTTCTCCGGTGCAGAGCTAGGCCGGCCTTCGGAACCAAGGCGGAAATAATGTCGAGATTTTGCGAAGTGTGGTCTCTATCTCTTCAAGTGACGTGGTGGGTACCAGAAAGCGATGCTCTTCGCATAAAAAAATGGTACAGTTTGGGCATGCTCGTGAGTTGGTGTGCGAGTGCGCACTTGCCAAGGTTGAATAGGGTGGGAGAGCGGACAGCTCACTGCGCAGTGCCCCGGATTGCGTATTGCCAACCACATGCCGTAGGAGCACTCCAGCAGACAATGCTCTGGCCCGTGATTCCTCTGAGCAGCTTCACCTGGAGACATATAGTGAAAATATTGTCAAAGCGAACAAGATCGCATTTAAAGGGCACTGGAATCGTTATGTTTGTTGTGCAATAGATTAACACTAATATAAAACATACAAAATAACTTATCAATGAATTTTCTGGAGTGGGTTCTAAATTAGGTTGCAATATGTGATGTTTTTGATTCCTAAAAGCACAACAACCAGCCGCGAGCACGCCACGAGCTGATGGTATGACATCGGTTACACTAAGCAGTTACCTTCACGGTAATCATTTCCTGCTTTCAGTGAGTGTATGTTATCTTTAGGTTGTGTTCACGGACACCTTTCAGCAGCAATCGCCGTTTATCTCACTGAGAACATCTGCTCGAGTGCTCCTATGGGATAAGGTTTGGCAATATGCCCCGGATCACAATGAAAGATGTGGAAGGGGTGGAGTAGAGCCTAGGTTATAGGAGCCTTTGCATTGGTGAAGGAAATTACGCAGATACGTGTAGATATTGAAACCGCAACCAGGTTTGGTCCAAAGCCTCGAGAATATGGTCATGCAACATGCAATCAAAAGCCATGCGGACGTCCAAAGTAACCAGAGCATAATTTGGGAGAAAGATCGATCAATAACGTGTTTTACAATATGAGGAAGATGTCCAAGGGCAGAGATACGGGTTCTGAAGCCTATTAAGGAAGGAGGGGAAACGCTTGTGTGATCAAGAAAATCGAGGAACCTTGTGAGCCATGTGTTCGATGTTTTCCCACACCTTAAGTAAGGGATATAGGGCTTAGGTTTAAATTGTGAGGGTGTGCCTGGTTTGGGTATAATATTCATCAAATATTTCCAATCTGAAGGAGGGTTCTTTCGGTCCAATGTTTGTTCAAGGTGTCGAGCAGGATTGTTCCGCAGAGTTAGGAAGGTTTCTAGAAGTTTATAATGTGGCCTCCTTCTCAGGGAATATGATGGTTTTGCTCAGGGCAACAGCGACGTCAAGTTCTCGAAGGATGAAATGGTTGCCTGTTTTGGAGTTCCAAACTACGCAGGGTTTGCGTCATGTAGGGCAGGGGTGCGCAGATATCAGTCAGTTGCTTGGTGACCTCTTGAGGGCTATGAAATGATAATATTTTGTCATGTGTGGGGGCAGTGGAAGGTAGAGGACCCAAGAGAGAGAGTTAGGATGCCGTATTGGCTTTTGATGTAATGAGCTGTTAATCTGCCTGCAAATTTGGGTCCTGTGGGTATTGTCATAGAAGGAGCGGTGTGTATTATCTTGTCGAAAAGTGTTGAGGCGCAGTTGGTTATCACGAGTTGCGCCGTTGTCGTTTGACGCAGCAACGAGGCTTGTCGATGGACCTCAGGTGCTCGCTGGCCACTACTCGGCTAGACGCACTATTATAACAGCTCGTCCGCAGCTATAATATGTCTCGAAAATATTCTCGGTATCCCCTGTAGAGGCTTTGTCAGTCAGGTTGGCTGGTCTCTGAAGACCGGCTCTCTTTAGAAATGAGCTATCTGCAGGTTGATGGTATCCAGGTAGACATTAGGGATTAGGTGTACCCAATCCCTCCTCCAAAAAGAAGAAGAAACGCCTGCTTCTGAGCTGTATGACAGACAACCAAATATCAAGCCTTAAATTAGGCTACGAGAATGACAAAGCTTCTCCCGCACTATTTCTCAACGCAGCAAAAGAAACTGGTCTGAATGGTGAAGCACCGGTGACTTTTTTGAAGCGTTCACATTTAGGAGGCCCAGTGGGGGTTGCGGTCTGCCTCTTCGTGCTTTCCTCTTACGATGACACGATGTGGGGCCATTCGTTCGCCGAAAGATTGCTTCCACACGCTCCTTTAGACCTTTAGAATTGTTATTTCTCGCCAATCGTTTACTGACACGACACCTCAAAACTCGGAGAATGTCACTGCTCGCCTGTTTAGCTGATATCGCATCCCAGTCTGCTGTCTTCCTCTCGGGGATGAGGTTCCTTTGTGAGGATAATAGAGAGGCTTCAAATTCTTTTTCGAGTGATTAGGCGGCGCGGAAGGAGTCTCGTTTTCGAAAGCAGTCTAGCTGCGTCTACTTGATCATTTCCTTCTCAGGGAGCAAGCTTTTCAGCTTCAACTGATAATAAACGTTTCCGGGACTTCTCGGGTTTTCCAACGCATGAGAGCGTGCATGAAGCGTTCCCTGCAGCTCAGTTCTTGGCACATCACAAGCTGCGGTCGAAGGGTGAAGGTAATGTTTTCGCTCACCTACTTTGACATGGAATATGTCAGCCTACTGCAGCCGCACTGCGGGAAATGACAAAAAAATGGGAAGCAGAGTCATATCCTGCGCGAATCTGCTAGCCTGGTGGATATTGGACACCCTGCACTTGTTTGACACCAGGATTTCACCGGCATGTGTGCATCGGTCGGACAGGGTAGAACTAGAGAAAGATGCCTACATAGAATACGATTGAGAGCTGAAGAAGGGTAAAGTGGGAGAGCCTTCGTTCGCAAGTCGAACCAACGTTTTCTCAGGTGGACTTCTATTCCAAGACAATTCCACTTTGGCTCGTTGGCTCGACTTGCTAACTGAGCCTCCCCCCCCCCCTCTAACAAGCTTGTACAAAACATCAGACATATTTGTTGCAAATTGAAATGTATATCATCTCGAGCAGACTTCAAATCAAGACTTTGAGGAATGCCCACAGCCATCGCAAAGACCGAGTTACAAACAGGGTTCACATAAACTCACCCTCTATAATTTTTTCTAACATTTGAAATACCATTTCAAAGCGAAATTCTTTTTCCACTGCATTAGGCTAAACTTCATGCGATGTGTTTCTGCTAACTGAAACGTGGATTAACACGTCAGTTCATGACACCAAGGTTCTCCCGTTCCTTTCAGATTTTGACATATTTAGAAAAGGCAAACCTGATAATTTACGCTGTGGGGTTGTATTTATTGTCATAACAGCAGTCTGAATTCTTCACTTTTCAACCTCTCGTCACGACTCCAAATTATCTGGCGTTTCTGCATTGCTTCACGCCCCCGCACACTGATTAGGTATTTGCTAACAGCCACCTAACGCTGACTGTTCTTTCACGCTTTTCCTTCAAGAAGCCTTAAACACTTTAACGCAACACATTTACACCTTTCCGTGATTCTTTTCGGGGACTAATTTTCCCACGGTAAATTGGTTTTACCCTGCCTTCGCGTTACCTGATAACAAACGCTGCTGCGATTGCATGAATACGTAAATAACATTTGAGTGAACGCAGCGTGTAACTCAACCCACACGCGTTTTTGATCACTCGTCCAACCTTGTAGATTTTTTATTAACAACTAAACCGGTTACTTTAACCCTGTTACCCTGCTCCGTGGTTTGAATGATCATTAACAGTACCAACTTCCTTTCATTGCAGCGTGCGAAAAAAAACAAATGATAAAAACACATTTACTTTATATGATAGTGGTGACTACGCCAGCATGACATAGAACCAGCAGAATATTTCGTCACCTTTTGGAAAATTATGTTGAGACAAAATGGTCAATTTTCAAAGCAGAGATTCATCGGGTTTGCACCTTTACATTGCCACGGTAATCATAACATAAATGTAACAGCACTCTCGGAAGAAGCACTCGCGTTCCGCTATTGCCTCATCCCCGTAACTGATGGTCCTAATAGGTGGACTATAGCAGCTACATGAAGAAGCCTGTGCTGTATTTATTCAATTATCCCATGTTTTACCGCATCCCTCAATCTTGTAAAGAAGAAAAAACGCCTTTTTGTTACAGCTAAACGATCGAGCTCTCCAACCACACGGCAGAAATGCTTAAGATAAACGTCAGTACGTTTCTACTACTTTAGCATCTACACTGCAAAATAACCCGAAAGGCTTTTGGAAGACCGTTAACCCTAATAAATAAACCACATTTCACTTCTTAACAGATCCCGATTGCAATACCTGAGATTGGATTCGCAGATGTTCTAAATGAAATTTTTAGTTCAGTTTTCACTAATGAGCCACGTGACACTATTCTCGATACATAATACCTTATGCATCCACTGATCTAAAAAGTCACATTTAAACCCATGGACACTGTTAAAGTCATTGCATCTCTGAAGAACTCTTCATCTACTAATGTAGACAGTATTAACGCCAATGTTTAAAGAATACTAAACATACTTGTAGCCCGTTTCAGTCACTAATTTTCAGGACGTTGTCAGCACCAGTTCACTCTTACATGAAATGCAGGTGGGCAAGATTATCCCAGTCTTTAAAAAAGAAAGCCGTTCATCACAGACTAACAACCACCCTATTTCAGTGCCAAGTGTGTGTTGTAGAATAAGTAAAATATTTATATTAGCCTTATGCTAACTTTTCAACGTCCATTAAGTTTGGTAATCCCTATCAACATAGTTTGTTCAACAATCATTCAAGTGAAACTCAGCATGCTCTTTTCTTGCACGACCTACGCTTAAACTTATATAGTAACGTCCCAAATGACACTGTACTTTTATGTTTTGAAGAAGCGCTCTATATTGTTCCCCTTTGTCGTCTTTGCCTAAAGTGATCGCGTCTTAACATTTATCCGTGCATTCGGAACTGGATACGAAGATTTTTACTTAACCCTCAACAGTTCGTGTACGCTATTCCGACTCATCCTCGTTAACACCCGTGTTTTGGCGCACTACAAAGTACCATGCTATGGCCTTTCCTTTACTTGGCAATATAATCAATGACCTCACTCACAATATGTCTTCCCGTATCCACGTCTTCCCTGAATGTGTCGTTTAGCGAGGAGAAATAAACTACCCTATCTCGCGTTCAAAGGGATCTAGGACTGGAGTAAAACTTGGCTCATGTCATTAAATGCGTCTAAAACGTCCACCTTCCCATTCACCACCTTTGCAATACGTTGATCCCGATGACAGCATCAGTAACATCCAGGTGGCACAACCTTAATCAGCGCATCAACTAGATGTGCGTATTTCATGTGACCTGACATAGATACAGCATACTAACACCAGTATCATAATGAATTCAAGTGGGCGCTAGGTTATATACGATGAAATATTTCGTTTGCGTCTTTCATTATAAGGAACTTGCTTTTAAGAGGCTTGTGCCTCCGAAGGTTCAGTATGCTAAAATTATTTTTGACTCATATGAAATAGCCTTACTATCCCCCTCAAATCAGTTCCGAACAAAGCAACACGATTCATTTTGTGTACTTTGTCCCATATTTCGAGTATCTCAGCACTAAAACCCCAAAATGTACTTATTTTGCCTATCCTCACCAAGTAGAATTGCGCGTCTTAATCATTTTTATTATTTTTTTATTATTTGCCCTCTGATAGCCCGTATTAATAAAACACCACCGAGTCTCCTGCTCCACCCACATTAATGCGTACTCTGCTACTTTACGACAATCATTTTTCCTGCGCACAGCGCAAGACTGCGATGGCCTGCCCAGCTAAGTCGCCACAATCATCGACCCCAAAGAATTCTGGCGGCTCATCGAAAACATTTGAGTGAGTTGTTTCGTACTTATTTTGCACATAACGCCCACACTCCCATGTAATATCTCGCTGGAGGGCTTTGAAGAATAAATCAATAAATAAATGAAATATTAGGTACACAGTTTACAGCGAAGGCAGGAATTATAGACGCAAAGTAAAGCACCAGCTGTAGGAAGTTTTTCAAGTTCAGATTACCTCCCAGCACCACTGAAACATGCAGATGGTCGTCGTGTTTTGATTTCTGAAATCCTTATTCGTGCAGGCTTTCACTCACATCAACAAGCAATGCAGACTTGGACACACTTGTGTCCATGGTAGCTGATTTTCTAGCCGTTTTCGAGGCATAAATGAGTCCGTCCTGCCAGCAAGCCCGACTGTGATCTTGGTCGCCGAGGAATATGTGCACGCTTTGGAAGAGCCAGCTCGAGCAGACTCACACTATGGAGGCATAGGCATCTTGCTAAACTCGGGCATCTTGGAGGCACTGTTGGATGACGCGACGTCCGGTTCCAACGCCTGGGAACTCATCATTTTCACGCAGAGGCTTCTCATCCTCAGCGGTTCGGTTTTGTGATCTGCTGTTTATGACATGAGACAATTTAGAGCGCTCGAACTGAAGGGTTCGCCATCGAAAAATTCTGGATGCTGACCAAAACAGTTCGCACAAGCAAATTCTGCTTTCCAGGCTTTAAAATCATTACCGCCATTGCACTGCCTAAAGCGCTTATCGTTGATCCAAAATTCAGCCGCACATCCAATATAGAAAAAAAAGGTGACACTTGTGGAGTGATGGATGAGTGTTGTACCGCAGGATAATGCACCCGCTCACATGGCCCTATCTGTTCAGCAGTTTTTGACGAGCAAAAACATTTCTGTGATGGAGCGTTCTCCATGTAAGATACCGATGGGCACAGCGAATTAGCACGGGAAATCGGGGAAAGTATGTGGCTATGAGCATAACCCCTTTTGGTAGTCTTGTAGCATGCGTGGACGCAGGTGGCGAGCAGACAGGAGGGCGCTGCGAGGCGTGGGCGCGTTACAGTGCGTCTCAAAAAAGGGAGAAATGGACAGCACTTTGCACGCCAGCTATAGCGCACCGTCTTGACCCCGCTGTCGCCGGTGAGACGCCCATTCACACCAGCACCTGATGGATTGTAATGGCGCTCGCACCTAACAAAAGCGGCACGACCGTGGCGACAGGTGAGCAGTGGCGGGACCACTGACCGCTCTTTCTTTTTATTTTTTTTTTTTGCACCACTAAGCCGGAGTCACGAATGTGGCAAGTCCCTGCAGACGAGAGACAACGGCTGTCGGCCGGGAGGTAACATTCCTCATCGACTCCAATGTTGTAATGGCCAGGTGTACAGTGTAATGTAGGAAGGACGTGACCCTAGCAATTTTTCTTCTTTTTTTCTCTTCCAGTGAGAGATCGTTTAGTCCTCTGAAGTTTGAAGTGGGAGCTGTACGTCGTAACGAACCAATTAGGTTGATGTTTTTGGTGATTGGAAGTTGTGTAAAGTAAGGCTTGACCTCAAGGGGTTGAAACCGAGACCAAGGGCCCAGTCTAGCCTAGAAGGTTCCGGCCTTCTTGGCTAGGTTTAGATTCTCTGCATCTTCGGCTATGCCAAGGTTGGAATATTTCCGTGTTAGCTAGCTCCACCTTGTGTCTCTGTTGTACATGTTGTAAATATTTGCCGTGTATATAAATATTGTCACGGACAACAGTGCTAGAAGTGATTAAAACGACAGGACAACGAAGCTGTACCTAGCAGGCAAAGTTCCGCGCACAGCACGCGAGTTCCGCGCACAGCAGCCAACTTGAGTGTCCTCTTCATCCAGGCGCAGCAAGAACACGGGGACACCAGGTGGCATTACTCCCCCTCTTAAAAAAAAGAAATCAGAGACGGAGCGTGAGCGATGGGCAATGAAAGGGAAAACAAAGATCAGCACATGGACAGAATAGATAACAGAGGCGGGGTAAGGTGTCCTACGCGACAACGAAACAAGCGCATAGTGCACTACCGCGTGAAATAGGGCTTCATGCGGACAACTTGCACGACCTCGGAGCGTGGTTGCCGACACGAGGGCTGCACAGTACCCTCTGGAAGAACTTCGTATGTCACTTCTGTGACACGGCGCAGAACTTCGTAAGGTGCGAAGTAACGGGAAATCAGTTTATCACACAAGCCGGGCTGACGCACCGGGGTCCCCACCCAAACTTTCTCTCCAGGATGGTATGCGACGTATCGATGACGGAGGTTGTAGCGGCGTGCATCTGTGCCCTGCTGTTGCTGAATGTGAATGCGGGCAAGTCGACGTGGTTCCTCAGCGCGCTGAGCAAACTGCTCGGCGTCTGGCGTGAGTGGATGATCATCTGTGCAGCTCGGAAGCATGGCATCCAACATCGTCTGAACGTCACGTCCGTAGACTAGGCGAAATGGTGTAAAACGCGTCCTCTCTTGGGTGGCCGTGTTGAAGGCATATGTGATGTAGGGAAGAATCTCATCCCAGATTTTGTGCTGCGAGTCTATGTACATTGCGATCATGTCGGCGATGGTTTTGTTGAGTCTCTCCGTGAGGCCATTCGTCTGCCGGTGATATTCAGTAGTTTTTCAGTGGCTGGTATGACTAAGCTCGAGCACGTCGTGCATGAGCTGTGCCGTAAACGCGGTGCCTCGATCGGTTACGTCTAGGTACGGTGCGCCATGACGCAACTCGATTTGCTGCATAAAGAATTGAGCGATCTCAATTGATGTGCCCCGCTGCACGGCCTTGGTTTCCGCATAACGTGTGAGATAGTCGGTCGCGACTATAATCCATTTGTTATCCATCGATGACAGTGTAAATGGGGCCAGTAGGTCGATGCCGACTTGGTCAAACGGTGTCCGAAGTGGAATAATTGGTTGAAGCAAACCCGCAAGCTTGAGACGAGGCACCTTTCGACGCTGACACTCGCGGCAGCCTCTGACGTAGCGATGGACGGCGTCAGAAAGTTTAGGCCAATAATAGGCTTGACGAACTCGAGCGAGCGTGCGTGCAAAGTCGAAGTGGCCGGAGGTGGGCTCATCGTGGCAAGCAAAAAGGATATCGTCGCGAAGGTCGGCCGGCATGACAAGGAGGAGCTGGAGTTTTTCTTGAATAAAACGGCATTCCGAAGACAGAATGCAGACAGGTTCCTTCCAAACTGGCGGGGGACGTCAGCTGCGCGACCCTCCAGGAGGTCAATGACAGGTCGAAGGTCTGGGTCAGCTCGCTGTCGGGTCATTATGTCTGAGGCATTCACTAGTCCAAGAAAACCTCTGTCATCCGTGACTGTATGGACAAACTCGACGGGGGCCCGCGAGAGCGCGTCAGCACCTTCGTGCTTCTGACCAGATTTGTACACAATGGAGTAATCAAATTCTTGGAGGCGAAGGCTCCATCGTGCTAGGCGCCCCGATGGGTCGCAGAGATTGGCCAGCCAGCACAAAGAATTATGCTCAGTAACGACTTTAAACGCGCGGCCATAGAGGTAAGGTCTAAATTTCATAGTTGCCCACACAACCGCGAGGCATTCCTTTTTCGTAGTGGAATAATTTGTTTCAGCGCGGGAGAGCGTGCGGCTGGCGTACGCAATGACCCTTTCCACGCCAGCTTGAACGAACGTGTTGAACGAGTAGAGCGCCAAGGCTGATGTTGCTAGCGTTGGTGTGGACTTCGATGGCAGCGTCTTCATCAAAGTGCGCAAGAGCAGGGGTAGTTTTCAGTCATCTGCGCAGCTCCGCAAACGCCTCCTGTTGCTCGGCGGCCCACACGAACTGTGTATCATGCCGCGTGAGGCGCGTCAGGGGTGTGGCCATCTTGGAAAAGTCGGCGATGAAGCGGTAGTAGTACGCATACAAACCCAGGAAACGTTTTGAGCTCCTTTTCGTGGCAGGAACGGGAAATTTGGCGACAGCGGCAGTTTTGTCGGGGTCTGGCTTAACGCTTGCGGCACTCACAAGATGACCGAGAAACGTGAACTCTTTGTAGCCAAAGTGAGACTTCTCGGGCTTGAGCGTCAAGTCAGCTAACCGAAGGGCATCTAATACTGCGCGCAGGAGTTCGAAGTGTTATCCAAAGGTTTAACAGAACACGACAACGTCGTCGAGATAAACTAAACAGATTCGCCATTTGAGGCCGGCGAGAACGGTGTCCATCATGCGCTGAAAAGTAGCCGGCGCTGAACATAGCCCGAATGACAGCACTTTAAACTCATACAGTCCATCTGCGGTGACAAAAGCTGTTTTTTCGCGGTCCCTCTCATTGCCGTCAATCTGCCAGTATCCGCTCTTCAAATCAATGGAGGAGAAGTGCTGGGCGCGACGAAGCTTGTCGAGCGAATCGTCGATACGGGGCAGCGGGTAGACGTCACTTTTAGTGATGTCGTTCAACTTTCGATAATCAACCCAGAAGCGAAGAGTGCCTTCTTTTTTCTTTACCAGCATGACAGGGGACGTCCACGGACTGTTGGAGGTTTGGATGACACCACCACGAAGCATCTACTGAACCTGTGTCTAGATCGCTTCACATTCCGTCGCTGAGATGCGGTACGGCTGCTGGCGTATACGGCGGGCATCTTCGGGAGTAATTATACGGTGCTTCACAAGAGGCGTTTGCCGAATTTTCGTCGACGTCGCAAAACAAGCACTGTATTCTAGGAGGAGAGAGCGCAAGGTCGCAATGCTGTGTTTCAGAGAGATCTGTACTAATAGCAAGACGATCAAGGGATGGGCGAACATTTTCATCTTTTCCGAACGTAAAACATTCAGAAACGTCCGCTAAGGCGTCGGCGAATGCGATTGCAGTAGCGCGAAAAAGATGGCGGGGTTCGTTCGTGAAGTTAGGCACCAGGAGCTGAGATCGGCCGTTACGGAGATGGATGAGGCTCCGCGCCGAAGTGATGCTGAGGGTGAGTAAAAGGGACTGGTTGCCCTCAGCAACCGCCGTTCCTTCACGTAGTTCATCGCAGTTAACAGTCACAAAAACACTGGAACGTGGCGCAATAGAGACGCTCTCGGCAGAAATTCGAAGAGGGGCGCGGCTTTGACGGTCTGCGGTGTCAGTATCATAAGCTCTCTCGGTGGAAAAGGTCACGGCACGCTTTCGAAGATCTATAATGGCCCGTACTCCCGGACAAAATCGACACCAAGGATACAGTCGCGGGAGCAGACAGGTATCATACGGCAGCTGACAACAAACGTGGAGCTGCGAATTTGGACTCTCGCCGTGCACTGACCGCTCGGAGTTATGACATGCCCGCCAGCGGTTCGAATCTGCGTGCCAGACCATGGCGTCACTACTTTTTTTTAGAAGCGCCGCTAACTTCCCACTTAAAACCGAAAAAATCAGCCCCAGTGTCTACAAATGCGCTAACCTTATAGCCTTCGAGGACCACGGGTATATCCAGCGAGAGTCTATCTTCATGTGTACGAACTGTCGTCGGGGCCGTCAAGTCGCGGTTACTCACAGGTCGCGTTGTCGGGGGGTCTTCGTCGCGTCGATTTGAAACGGCCTCGCCCCCGGAGGTCGCTGTCTTTAGTTTTCCCGACGCGGAATAGGCGACCGTCGCTGCGCCATACAGGAGAAGCTGGGCTGCTAGGATGGTCGGCGTGGAGACGGAGATCGTGACTGTCGTCGAAAATTTGGCGCCATGCGCTGCTGGGCTACGGGGTCGTCGGTCGAAAGGAGGGCGACGCATGTCGATGGGGAAACCCTTCAGTCCCAGTTGTCGATATGGGCACTATCGATACCGGTGACCAGGTTCTACGCAGTGGAAGCACAGGCGCTGCCGATTTGGGGCACGCCACAGGTCTGCCTTTCGCTGGGGCGGTCGGCGGTCGTCTATGTAAGGCTCAGAGTGGGCTGAATATAGTGAGCCCTGGTCGGGTGGCAGTAATTGTGTGGAATCAGTTGGGGGACGTCGCAAGATGTCCGCATACGTTGGCCGACAGGACTCGGTGGAAAAGGATGGCGGATTAACGGATGGTACCGAAGGCCGAAATGCTTGCTGGAGCTCCTCTCGGACAATACTAGCGACAAAGCCGACCATCGGCTGGGTAGCACCGAAAAGCGTGTGGAGCTCTTCACGCAAAATGGAGCGGATGATGTCGCAAAGAAGATCCGGACTAGCCCCGAAGGCCGAATGCGGCTCCGAGAGCGAAGCGGCGAGTACCGGCCTGTCGTAGGTCGTAGACCGCTGCTGGAGCATCCTTTTCATCGTGATTGCCTCCGAATGAAACTCTGCAACTGTGCTCGGCAAATTGCTCACAAGCTCAGCGAACAGTTGTTCCTTAACGCTGTGCATGAGATGGCACACCTGTTTCTCTTCGGGCATGGCCGGGTCAGATCGTCGGAACATCCTAGTCATGTCCTCCACGTACATGGTTGTGGTCTCGTTCGGCATCTGTATGCGAGAGCGTTAAGCTCTTTCCGCTCGTTCTCGGCGATCCGGGCTGGTGTAGGTGTCCAGGATGCAGCGGCAGAGCTCGCGCCGCAATGATTCTTGTACCAAGTACGAGCGCCATCTAGCTTCCAGGCTTAAGAAGACGTTCCTGAGCTTCGCGGCGTCGTGCTACTGAATAAATGCGGCGACCCGTTCAAACTGGGCGAGCCAGTCTTCGACGTCTTCCATCTGACAGCTATGGAAAGCCTTAGGCAGTCGTGGGTTCTGTAAAGTATAATACGTTGGAGCTTGCATGAGAGGTCGAGGGGAGGCTACGGTTGTGAATTCCAACGGCCTGTGCTCAGGTGGTATGCCTAGGTTCCTCCGGCTAGCGCGGTGAACAGGTGTGGCTATTGGCAGAGGACCTGAATCCTGGGAGTGCGGAGGAGTGCGGGACATGTACATGTCATGGACAACAGGGCTAGACGTGACTAAAACGACAGGACTAAGCTGTACCAGCAGGCAGCTGTACAGCACGCGAGCCAACTTCAGTGTCCTCTTCTTCCAGGCGCAGCAAGAACATGGGGACACCAGGTGGCAATATTCAGTTAATATTCTCGCGAACTTCTGTCTTCAATTCATCGCTACACACCATCTCCAATGGGGCAGCTGAGAATTTCACTCCTTAAGGTAAATCTTGCTTAAAGGAAGCCCATTTTATCTCAGTTAAAGGGGTTTAGGCAAAAACGGAGAATCTCCTGAAGTGCCTTTAAAAAAACATCGTTCCAGAACTGTTACCAGCAGTGAAAGCACCGAATTCAGAAGTTTATGAATGCTGAAGGCGACTGCTTTGAATGTGATTATGTCACAAAGAACTGATTCTGTAAGTACAATAATTTATTGGACCCGTCTCGTTTTTTTTTTGTGGCAGACCTCGAATATCGGCACGACAGATCTTGTGGTTTTCACAGCCCATTCCTACGTGCGACATCTGTCGTAATGAGGAAAATAATTTGACACATTCGGCCTGATTGCATCTGATGCAGGGCTAAAAGGCACGAGATGTAAGCCGCTCACTTGACACCCTAGACCTACTCCCACTGACGGAGGTAAAAATTCTCGCAGGTTGACAAGAACAATGATCTGCATTGAAGGCCTTTCAGATGGTGGTCCGTTTCCTAAGAGTGTCCGGTGTGCACCACAGGCCGTGAATGTAGAGTGCGCCTCCCGCCTAGGTACTTATTTTGCCGTTTTACTCTCTATGGTACTCGTTTATTATCTTCATCCCTTTTCCTAAGTTCAGGGTAACAGACTTATTTTGCCGCTTAACCGCTTCGCCTTGCCTTCGTTTAGAGCGCAGCTTTTTGGAACCTGTTTCGGCGTTTCTTATCGTCGGCGTCGGCATCACCCTTGTCCTTCGTAACCAGCCCTGCAGCCGTGCAACGCACTTCTGTAGCGCGCATCGGTGGGTGCCATTTCTCCCGCAAGCCCATGCGCGCATAGCCGCCGCCGTTCGCCGCTGCGTGTACCGCCCTACCCCGACTTTGCTTCCGTGGCAGCCACCGTGCGATAGCGCGCTGTGTTCTGCTGAACACCGTGGTCCGCTGAAGCGCCGCCTCTTCAGCGGACCACGGTGCGCGCGTCCGAAACCGAAACGCAGAACCCCGTTCATTTGATGCGCGTCCTGCATTTTTTTTTATGCGAAGCATACTAGCGCACAACCGAGCTCTAAAGTCCCTTGATAATTTGAAAGTAGCGACTTTCTGTGAACTATGCCGCCGCGCCGCGCACCCTCGCCGATCCTCCTCTCTCACCTCTCCCATCGAACGATGATTGGCTCCGCGGGCGGTCTTCGGGAAAAGCGTGCGTTAAGTTGGCTCTTTTTGTGTTTTCATTTTTTCGTCGGCGACTTTTTTTGGGCAGCCGCCGCTGCTTTGACCGAGCTCCCTGACATTGCGCGCTTGCACTTCGCGTTATACGCGCTCCTTTAGTGCAGCACTACGCCCAGTTGCTGTTCATTTCAGTTCACAAGCCGGCATGAAAAAGGCTTTGTTCTTTTCGCGATTCCGACCGGCAAGAAAGACACCGTTAGAAGAAAAAAGTGGCTGCACAACATCGGCCGCAAGAACTTTACGCCGACGAAGACTGCCCATCTCTGCGAGGTACCAGCGAATGTGTATACTGAAACTGCATGTAAGCGCATCACTAATCTGGCAATCTCACTTAATTCACTGATCATTCTGCGTCGTTATGCGTGTTATTGCTTTCACTTCATGGTTCCGCTCAACGTGCTATAATAGCGACGGCTGATGCATACAATGTGCATACATTCGCATACAATACCCGCTTTAATTTCTGAACCTAGGTCTCGCTTTTCAACGATAGCGCGTGCAATGAAGGAGATTATTAGGCATTAATAGGCTTATGTTGCAAGAAAGCGTGTAGAGAACTCGTCCACAGAACGTGTCCGCAAAACTATATATCCGCACATCAAAAATGTCTCTTTAATCCCTTAAAATTTGACCTTGTCCGAATCTGGCGAAAATTTGCGTCTAACCTAACTTGAATATGGCGAATTCAGTAGTTACGTCCAAATTTCGGGACCTCCCGCAAAATGCAGCCCCAGGAACCCTCTGAATTTGACCTCATCCGAATGTGGCCAAAATCGATGTCTAACCTATAATTTGGGTATGGCGAATTCAGTGAAGTCGAATCCAAATTTCGGTGGTCGAGAGGGCCAAATTTTGGGGTGCGATACTTTCCTTGGATGACGGGAAATCGGTGCGCGGTTCTTCGGCTCTCGATTTCGGCTCGACATCACCTCAAGGTCGCCGATAGCGGGATCTAAAGGCGTTTCATGCTTAATAGAAAAAAGTTCATATTCGTTTTCAAACCGCCGCGAAAATTCTTAACTACAAAAACGATTAAGCCGTTGTATGTGCAGTGCGCGGTGCCAAACTCAGACTGAACCTTAATGACAAATTTTAGGACGGCCATCAAAGCAAATGTCCCAGCTTGTTCCCAGCAAACATCCCACTACTAAAACTCCACTCGTGAGCAGCTTCATAAACTGTACTTCCGCGAAAATTAGTTCGAGGTGAATCTAAATTTAACTTACAATTGGTATGCTGAAAATATTCTTGAATGTTCAAATATATTGTAAATATTAAGCTTCATATACTATGCCGTGTTGAGACAGACGGTATGGAAAAGTCAAAAGGAATGTGAGATGTATGCAGCAAGTGGTTTTGTTCGTGCCGCAAGCGCTCTTATTGGCACTTTCATTTGCGCGTACGAGACGCTAACTTATGTGGCTCGTGGTAGTCAAGCGTGTCGCATGTCTTACTCGTGATTTTATTCAATAGCAGAGTGTGGAAAAAGCGCGAACTTATGAGCGCGCGCATGTGCCAGCCAACTGCCCGGACGGCGAGCGAGCGCTGCCCAAAAAAGCGTGCCGTGTGCAGGGCGCGCAGCCGGCGGGCGAGGATATTCGAGGAGGAAAACGCCGGATTGGAGGAGAGTGTCGCTACTTTCAAATTATTGAGGGGCTTTACCGAGCTCTTCCTTGCTGCGCCGCGCGCGGCCGCGTAGCTACCATTTGACCTACATCGGCGCACCACGTGATATGACGTCACAACAGCAGTGAAAGCTGGGGCTCAACTCGTGCGCTCGCTTGCGAACGCGCAGCCTCCGCCGGCGGCCTAATTCCCGCTCCTACCGCTAGGAGGTACTGACGTCACGCATTTGTATAAAAGGCGATGCACTCGTTGAGCCAGTTGAGCAGCGAGATGTCGGCCAGGGAGATGGCGGCTCGCCAGACCGCAAAGCACAAGTTACAAACAGCCACGGAAACAGGAGAAGAACGAGAAGTACGGCTTGCCAAGCGACGTGCACAGTATGCAGCTAGACGGCAGCGTTCGACAACCGATGACGAGGTGAAGGATGAAGCTTCGAGTACTTCTACTCGGTTCGAGCGGCGAAAGGCTACCAAACGGATAATGCGTGCTGAAGACTGATCATCATAGTGTATTTATTGGTTTGAGAAAAATAAAGGAAGAAGCAGATTAACACATGAGTTGTTCTTGTCTATGAAATGGCTAACCAGGTATATCCAGGTAATGTCTTGTCTATGAATGGCTAACCAGTTATAGCCAGGTAATGTTTCATTTTTTAGGCTAGTATGCTTCGCATCCTAGGCTTAACCATAAGCTAAGCCAGACCATTTTTTTTCCACGAGGCTCTCCATTGGTTTATCGAAATTGTGAAGTTTGTCGATAATAATCCTGAGTGGTTGCCAAAGGTAGAACCTTTGATGGATCTGAAGGAATTTTAGAATGACGAAGCCAGCCCTGGCAGGTTTAATATTTCAATGTCTTGTGTGTTTCTTGTGTTGTCTTGCAAAAGTCAGGCAATAAAGAAAAAAAACTTACTATCAGCGTCAGCGGTATAAAACAGTATGCTGCTATCTCTTCGCCGCGCATAGCGCCTATGGGGCTTCGCGCTGCCTCTCGCTCCTCCCGATAACTTAATCGCTCTCTTTGCTCCTCCACCAAAGCCACCCCTCTGCTGTGACAATCAGAACGCGGATCGGTGGCGGCGGATTCCGATATGTACACTCGTGAGCAAAAGTGATGTACAACACTCAGGCAGTGACAGGGCTCGGGAAAACTGCATCGAAACGCCATCTAGCGACAGCGTAAGCGACAGTGACACCGACACTTGTATGTGGATAAAATAGGACGCGGCCAGTATTGTCACGACCTTAGATAGCTGTTGCTAGATAAAGTTGGGAGCAGTTTTCTCAAGCTCTGACATCGGCTGAGTGTTGTATACAACTTTTACTCACGACTGTACACTGCTCGAACCGGAAAGAATAACCTCAGCAATTCGCCACGGCGAACCGATTGCCTATATATTTAGTTTATTCTCTGGCAAGTCTTTCTGAGCCATGAGCGAGGCAAGCAGTGGACGGCGTTTGTCTGCGCTGCTGCTAACCGAGCTGCCAGAGCAGAGGCAGCTGAGGAGCTATGCTCAAATTGCGCATTAGCAAGTAACGTAACCTTGGAAAAATTGTTTTCTTTGTCTTCTGCACATGGCGCACGAGCTTTTCACGAGCGAAACGCTTTGCGGTATCAAATAATCCAGTAGGTCGTTCTCTGGAAACCTTTTTTTAACCTTAGTAACAATGGTGTTCTCTTCTGATGCGCCTACAAGAAGAGAGTGAGAAGACAAAGATCGCGGCGCCTTGCCCTATCAAGTCCTGGAGCATCAAGGGACAAGGAGTGGAAGCTGTGACAGATTTTCTCTTCTTGGACTCCAAGAATACCCCGGAAAGAGACTGCAGCCATGAAATTAGGAGACGTCTGCTTCTGGGAAATAGAGCTATGGCTAGCCTTGACCGCCTAGTAAAGAGCAGAGACATTAGTCTGCCAACCAAGATCCGTATAACTCGTGCTATTGTCTTTCCAGTTGTATGGATGCGAGAGTTGGACTGTGAAGAAGGCTGACCACCGAAGAATTGACGCGCTTGAATTGTGGTGCTGGCGGAGACTCTTGAGAGTTCCTTGGACAGCCAGAAGATCAAATCAGTTGATATTGTCGACAATAAACCTTGACTGCTCATTGGAGGGTCAAATTCTAAAGTTAAAGCTCAGCTACTTTCGTCATCTGATGACAAGAAAGGAGTCGCTGGAGAAAGATTTGATGTTGGGAAAGGTTGAGGGTTACCGGAGAAGGGGTAGGCAGCGAACTCAATGATTAGAGGGCATCCTCGAGGCGTTGCAGATGAAGTTATGTGATGCTAGGAAGATAGTGAGAGACCGGAAAGCATGGCGTGATATGGTCCATATGGTCACGAAGAGTCGGACACGACAGAACGACTGAACTGAACTGTTCTCAATGTAGGAGTGGGGCAACTAGGCTAACTGATGCCACAAACTGGAATACCTACAGAAACGTGTCAACCTGCTCTTCTGTTCAGATAAGCCACTTGAGATAAGCTGCGAATCGGAGCTAACCTGGCAATTATTGAATGATTTGAAAAGCATGATGGTGCTTGTTCTCATACATCAATCCATTACTGTTTAGAGAAAGCTTTAGCCGTGATTCCGACTGTTCCTTGCTTGTCATAACACGCCCCTTTGAAGCCCTCATTCCACAAGTCCGCCATTGCGACCACTAATCGATCACTTTCCACGTCCGTAAGTCGTCCCTGCTAACCGATGATGACTCGCTGGACAGATGGTTGACACAGTGTTGCGGCCACTTCACGATCTCTAAGTCGTGAACATCTCCACACTGGCCTCCTTCGGTTTGCACGATCGTATTGAGCACACTCGTCCCTTTAGAAATACAGGCACCGGAGGAGCCGTACTCTTCTACTAAAGAAAGTGCCACCATGAGAATGTAACATTCTTCGAAAAATACAAATAAAATTAGGTAAATAAACAGAGCTGAGGTGACCACAGATGGAAAAATGTGTTCCTCTATCCGCTCGCTATACTCTTTGAGTGCCGTTGTGCCTAAGTGGTGCCCTACGCGCAGAAAGTAGGACGCGGACGGAATCTCGGCCGATGCGGCCTGTTTTCAATAAAGGCTAAAAGGAAGGCGTCCATGTCCCGTGCGATTTCATGCGCTTTGAAAAACTCCAGGTGGAAAACATTTTCTGGTTCAATACTCACCCATGGCTGATAGTCTGAGTCGAGACGTCAAGCACTTCGAAAACCAAATCACTAAAGCTTTAGGAATCCAGCATGCATACTTTCCGGTCTCTCGCGTCCGTTTTCGCATGAAGTCATTCTATCAACATTCAATTCATAGCCTAATTTATATAGGCGACCAATTATTATGTCGAAGCTAGAATGGCGGTGCAAAGGCTTCTCTACTGAGCATGCGGCAGCAAACTGGCACCGAGTTCCAGACAGGGTCCGCCAGTCTACCTGCTATACTTCGTCGCCTCAAGTTGTGGCTTCGAGCCTCAGTGCGTCGCAAGATTTTGATGCGCCGTCAGACCAAGCGTGAGCCGTCCGCTTCGGGCTGAACGTAGACTCTATTTTCACTTTGTCTGCTTCCGCAATGTGTGGCACCTTTGTTCAAGGGTTGTCGTGGGTTCGTTGCATACGACAGGTGTAATGGGGTTCTGATTGTCTCTTGCACGGCGATGTTATAGTCGAAGACCACATGGTGCATGATGGTGAATATGTCTCGTGTTCGGTACGTCTACGTGCAAGAAAAGAAAATGTTACATTTTCTCCTTTGGTTGTTGTGTGAGGGTGTCCGTTCGGCATGCAGTTGTCATCCGCGGGCTTATTTGACGTTACCTAAAGGTCGATTTTAAACTCCGCCGTAAACGGTGCTCCCTGGCCCCTATTGTGGACGTCAGCATCTCATCGGGGAAAATCTTTTTACCTTCCCAGGCATACCACCTGGCAGTACCCTTGCTTCACCAAAGTGAGTTAAGTAATCGGTCGTCGCTATTTTCTCCGCATGGCAAAGTAGAGAAGGCGCCAAACGAGCTCATTATGATCGGCTGCAATGACCTGTTTGCGGTTGAAGTGATTGCCTTAACCGCTGCAGGGTTTCCTGCCAGTGGTTTAAGCCATGGCAGTCTTGGCAGCTCTTTACATACTGTACGGTGTAAATTGAGAGGCTGGGCTGATAAAAAGTGTCCTGAATATACTGCAGAGTGTACGCCTAAAGTATTTTATATACTGCACTTTTATATTGCACGAAAACCATCTATGTCATGCAAACTATTAATCTCATGATACGTATAGCAAAAGAGCATGAAAACTCCTGACCATAAGCCTAAGGAATATGTGCTCTCTATATGGTATACTAATTAACGAAAAACCCGATGAGCTTTAAATAACATCTCCACTGTTTAGCACCGACCGTCACAATACGAGTTGCAGCATGGCATGTTACCTGAACTACAGTATCCTAATAATGTTTTGAAGAGTGACTGAATGTTTGAAATATTTTGCTGGTTTGATTATTCAGTGCAAAATACAAGTAACGCACTGTTTCCTAATATTTTAAAAATCGCGTTGACATAGGCATCTTAATGAGCCGTTTGAAGCAATACCGTGTTTGACAAAACTAACCTACCACATTTTATGTTTATCCAACTTCAGTACTGAGGGAAGACCCCATTACAACCTTTAGCGTCGAAATCTTTATACGATAAAAAGAGCCCCTTTTGCAATTCGAATCTAAGGGGTCTGTACAATCTTCATTAGGCAAAGAGAAGACAATCGCATTGATTGATGATTATTTGGAAAATAAGCTACATGCGTTCATGGACAATTACTTCTATTATGAGCATCCCACCATCCCAAAACATTCTAAATGTAGGAATCATTAACATCACTATAAAAAGCACCCAATATACTTTCACAAAGTAATGGATAGGAGCTGTTGTGAGCAAGGCATTTAGGCACCATCAAAGCAGCGAAGGCGAAGCAGCGGCAGGTAGTGAACAGGACAAGTTTTGAATACTTATTTCAGACGGCAATAGCAATAAGAACAAATACGTTGCTACCATTGAGGCATTATGTTGCGAAAAACGAAAGTCCAATCGTTGCGCTTATATTTCATCGTCTTTCAGCTGCTTTGTCCTCATTGTCTTAACTTCAAGCTTTTTATGCCCTCGTGAACCACCTCAATTCCGTTGTCGTGCAAAGAGGTTAGAACATTGAGCTATTAGTCCATTAATGTACATTAAGCCGTTCAATGTATGTAATAATGTATGTTTTAATAATGTAATAAATCTTGGTTTTTAGAACGAAAAAGTCAGTTAGTTATATGTGGTTTTATGGCAAATAAGGAACAGTGTCTATCATGCGCCAAACACAAAGTTAGATGATCTGTCAGATGTTTAGGTTTATGATACTTATGTTTGATTTAAAACATTGGCTTTCTTCAGAAATTCGCAATCAATAGAAAAATTGACTAGTGTTTTTTCTCCTAAAAGTAAAGCAGGGTAAAATGGAATGGAACGAAGTAGTGAAACAACGGACTACAGAAGCTGTTTCACTAATGGGAAAATCTCGCTTGCCATTTCTTCTGCTCATTCGCTCAAAATTGTTATCCGCCTTTAAATCGTTATCGACATTTATATGCACTCTGCAGCAACTAAAAATGTGACATTCAAGGAATCGGCAGCTCTCAGTGGGGGCTGTCTGCAGCGCCGGTATGATGTGCCGATTCTATGGTAAAGTAGAAGTTCAGTGTCGCGTCGCGAAATACCCAGGCGAAAACAAAACCTTCACAAAGATGTCGACCGCGTTGCTGTTTTATTCATGAACCAGTAGTGATAACACAAACTTCTGCAGTAACATCAGACGGCGGTTACGTTTCGATGGAGGCGAAACGGAGTGGCGTCCGTGTGCTGTGCGATGTCAGTGCACGTTAAAGAACCCCAGGTGGTCGAAATTTCCGGAGTCCACTACAGCGTCTCTCATAGCCTTAGTCGCTTCAGGAAGTTAAACCCCATAAACCATAAACCATCAGACGCTGTGTACTTAAAGAAGAAACAAGTACTGCAAATTTAAAAATTCTACTCGGCAAATAACTGCAGCACGTCAACACGTATTAGCAAGCTTCATAAAATGTGACAATACAACAAAACTACGTGATTTTTTTTTTGCTATTGGGCATGGTTCTGTCTTTCTTTTCAGCCGGGTAATTTGGCTCCTAACTTTCTCTGCATGGGCAATGACTTGCAGAAAAGTCAAACCTATATAACATAGGTGTGATTTTGAATATTTTGAATATAGGTTTCAGGGGTTGGAGTGTCTGACTTTTTTCGGTGTTTATTTGCAAACCCAGCTTCTGGTTTTTTCGGTTAATTATATCTTCTCCTGAAGAAATATCGTTTTTTTTTTCGGTGAGATAAAGGCACCCGTGCACAGTTAAAAGTGACGTAGTGTACATTTTGACTTTTTTTCTTGCGTGTTGTTTTATGCATTATTATTTAATGTACAGTTTCTCATATATACAGCTAAGAACCTGAAAGAAAATGCTATTGTCATGATGAAAATTAGCGTAAGACAAAACACATATATAAAAAATAAATTCACACGTCTGACAAAGGAGTAAGTGAAATAATATTTTTTACGTTCTAATTTTTGCATAAACCAAATCACTTAAAAACAAACGCGCTTCTCTCGGCTTGTGTCTGAGAAGTGTCACATGGCAAGAAACTGGCGGGCTTTGATCTCCGCAATTTTTTTGATACACCTGCGCTGCAAATTCTCTGGTCGGTCCTTCACACTTCGGAGTGCCTACCTTGCCGCAGGTGTGCCCCTTCTCGAACGCTTGGCATGTCTGTGAGGGTCGGGAAGCACGGCTGCCATTCTTTCCCCATTCGTGAGACCATGAGCAGTGCCTCAAAACCCTCAACCGCTGGACGATCCCACTGTCTCAGTTCATGCCTCTGGATTGAACACTGTTATTTTCTGCCGTCATCGAGAGTTCGTGGTGTGCTTGAAAACGAACTGACCTTTTTCGGTTTCAACCCAACCTTTTAAAAGGTTTTTGGAGTATTTTTATCGATGTTTTTCGGTTTAAACCGAAAAGTCCAACCCCTATGTTACTTGGCCGCTTTCAAATAGCTCACTGTTGGCCTAAATTTGGCATTACCGAAGAGGTGTCGGAACGGTCTGTAGGAAAGACGTCGTCTAAGGCCAAGAGCGAAAATAATTGGATATTAGCTTTGTCACCCAACAGACACGTTTCTTAAACGAACTTCTAGTAAGGCTTATGTGTTGCAGATCACGGCAGGTTAATATCATCGTTTTTCCCAGGCTAATAAATACAACCAGCGAAAATTCACAACTGAGTCTAGTGATGCTTAGTATCGAGATATTTTCACTGTCGTTCGCGATGCATACAATGCGTGCTGAAGTTTGATAGAAAGCTTATTACACTTTGTTTTCCGTGAGTGATTGCATGTTGTTCATTGAATCACTTCAACAAGCAAAGCTTTAAAAAGCGGGCACATTTTGTAAGGATAGAGACAATTTTGCTGCCATTATTTTTGGCGCTAAAGTTAGTTAGGTTAAAGGCTTTGTGTCTTAGTTACGTTTAACCAAAGCATAGCTCAAATTACTCACAGTTCCGTAACAGCCAGTATAAGGACGTTTAGCTTCTGGTTCACATGGCCTACAAAGAAGTATATATAAGCAAACGTAAGCTACTGTATTCTTAACTTATATTCCTTGACGAAGGCTATAACGAAATCTTTAGAGGCGAGCTCCTCATAACACAATCTGCAGCTCGAAGAGAAATCAATATAGGCGATTTGGACGACACAAGCAAATTCAAAGGAAGGCTTATTCGTAAACATGTATTTCCAATGCAGGGTGAAGGCCTCTCCCATACTCCTCTATTTATCTGGACCTCTGTTAAACGCACACACTTGACCCATGAACAATTTTGCACCTCATCCGCCCCCCAAACCTTCTGCCGCCCAATGCTAGGCGTTCCTTCCAATGAAATCTTATTTCTTACCCTTAGCGACGGCCAGTTATCCCTTGTTCACATCTGTCCTGTCTATGCCGGTTTCATCTTTTTGATTTCTACTACAATTTCATAAACTCGAGTTTGTGCTCTGACCCAATTTGCGCGATTCCTATCGCTTAACGTTACAGATACCATTTTTTGTACATTAGCTCCCTTGTTTGCTTTCATCTTAAGTAGAACCCTCACCGTTAGCCTCTGTGTTTGAGCCCCATAGGTGAGTACAGGTAAGATGCAACTGTTCTATACTTTCGTTTTGAGCGCTACTGGTTACCTGCTAGTCACAATCTGCGAGTACTTGCCAAACTTCCCCCCCCCCCCCCCCCCGTCCCAATCCCTTTCTTCTACTTATTTCCTTCTCATGGTCTGGATCTGCGGTTACTACCTGTCCAAGTAGATACATACGCCTACCACTTCGTATATTTCGTTACCCATTGTAAACTGCGGTCCCTTTCCGATGATGTTGAACATTTCCTTACTCTTCTGCATATTAATATTTAAGCGTATGTTCCTGCTTTTCTTTCTAGGCCACCAAAAATATCTGAAAATTTTTCTCTCAGCTGGTAAGCAAGGCAATGTCATCAGCGAGTCTGAGGTTACTGGCGTATTCTTTACGAACCATTATAACTAACTGCTCCCATTCCAACTCTTTGGACATAATCTTTAAGCAAGCTGTGAACAGTGGTGGGGACTTCGTGTCTGATAGACTAAAAGCTATCTATTGAGGGAATTATATTTCTTTGTGTAGAGCTATGCTTGCCGTACAGCGATTTTCAGATATGGCTCATCTACAACCTAATTTTGCACTGGCTGCCCGACTGCTAAAATTCTGACTGAGTAAAATGCTTTCGCGTAATAAAGAAATGTTATCTAAAAGGGTTGTTTATATTTGGAGCATTTTTCTTTCACCTGGTGGATAATGTGAAATGATCGATCTAAAGTAAACACACAATAATGCATCGGATAAAAATCATAAATAAAATAGTATGGGCGTGACATAACTTCACTTGTATATAGCGCTGCTAAAGGCAAGTGCCTGCATTCCATGCTATTTAAATGTATCCACTGTTTCATGGGCGGTATAAATAATGTACTTCAACGAGGTGCATAGCAAAATAATTATAATGGCTGTCGTGGGACTGCAACCGCCTTTTAAGTTACGTCCACTGACGTTTAACCCAAGGACTCAAAATCAACTATCAGTAATATTCTATTCAAGGACTTCATTATTGGAGAAGTGTGTCCAATGTATTGGCTTCATTAGAAGCACATCACCTGAGATTTAAGGAACTTCTTTGATCAATCAGGGAAAATAAAATGATTCTTAAGATTAAAGGTGATTTCAGGCAATGTAAAGCGTTACAGCTCATTTAAAAAATCAAAATACAGAAAACATAACCGCCTAGCAAAACTGAGTGCTAGAATGCGTTGTGCCTATCAACCTTCACCAAGTAGCGCGTTTGCCTCTGCTCTCATTCGTCTTCATGAAATCCTCAGTGTTTTGCACCACCTGTCAGCGCTGAACCGGAGGCTGCGGGAACAAAATTTCTCCGACTCCCCGTTACGTGACGCTGCCCAATAACCATAAAAAAGAACAATAACTCTTTAAGTACCAAGGGAAAAACGCCAGATTTTCCTAGGCTTGTGAGAAACGGTTTGCTGCAAATAATACGAGAGATAAAGTTAGGTGGAATACATGCAAATTATGGGAATGTAATGCACATTCGAAAAACATTTCCTATAACGGAAATAATAAGTTAAAATATTAAACAACAATCCGCGAAAAATATATTTGTATAAGAGTAGGAATTTGAATATATATATAATACCCGTTAATGAAAAGTAGTAAAACATATTCGAGAACATATAACATGCATTAAATCTTTCTTAGAAAGTACTGGCAAAATCCTATATTCCGTGAATATTTTGTGATAAAAAAATTTCCTCATTCTACATAAAAAAGGCTTCCTGCTACAGGGAGCCTGTAGTAGGTGGCGACAGATAGTTAGGTGGGCGGATCACGTTAAGAAGTTTGCAGGGGAAAGTGGATGCAGCTAGCACAGAACCGGGTTAAGTGGAGAAATATGGGAGAGGCCTTCGCCCTGCAGTGGATATAGTCAGGCTGATGATGATAGATGACGATGACATAAAAAAGGCTAGTTTCAGCCTACGATTTGAAGTAAATTTTACACACTGAGAAAAAAAAATAGGAGCAAACTTGCTTAAGCGCAGCTTGAGAGCAGTATTTTAAACCATGTTAAGCTTCAACTAAGCTGGCTCTCAAGAACGCCGGAAAAGATTACAAAACAGAACGTATAGCCACCGTGGCATTTGTGACGAACACTTGCTATGAAAATTAGAAACAAAAGGCGATAATGTCAAATATAATATGAGTTTTTTGTTGCTACTAAAAGCGTATTCACAAAGCATTCAATGGTTGTACTGCCGTCGACAATTTGAGGATGAGCGCGTGTGCTTCCATTAAATACCGACGCGAAAGCGAACCTGCCAGTGCGCGTTTGCAGAACCACCGCGGATTGTGGTTAGCGTACCGCACAGTCCTCACAATCCTTGGGATGAGGCATCCTCAAATAGGGTCACGGCGAATAAAGTCCAAAAAATTGATCAATCACTTACAATGCAATTCAAATTTCAGGTGCCCATATGCCTTACCTCGATGGAGGATTATCGCGGGGCAGCGAGAAATTTCAAATAAGCGACTATTTTCAAAAAATCAGAAATAGAATTTTTCTGTAAGTGACAGTAAATGTGTAGTTGTTCAGGCATATGACATTTAAACTACCGCAGTGAAAGCAGTTTGAATGTGTCTGCTGCTTTGGCAAACATTATACTGACCTTCTTGAGCAGCCAGAAGGCCTAGTAAGGAGTGTCAATCTAAGGTCGATGCAAGAGTTATACCCATCTTTGTGATGGTGAAAGGCCGTCTCCCCATTTGTTGGCGATGCAGAACAAATTAGAAAAACATCAAGTACGTATTTCTAATGATTAAATGAGGTGCGAAGGAGAAGAAAATATTGAAAGGCACAAACCGTAACGTACGCGCATGCATGCGCCTATATTCCGCGAGGTTGCTGTACAGTTTAAATATTTCAGTCGACTTCCGAGAATGCAAAATCGTCTTTTGAGCGTCTTCTGTTGATATCATCCAACAACTATGCTCCAGCGGCAGAAATATACCTGATACAGGTTTTTACTAGCAAGTGCTGTTCCCACGGTTGATGCCACGTTGCGACCATTCCAAACGGCAACCTGAACTTTAAACGTGTTTGAAAAATGGTCACCAAACGAAAAAAAAATACGAACCTAGCAGGAAACCGAAAAAGAAAGTCTGTGAAGTACAAAATAGATGGCACAAGTCCCTTACGGCGCTGGTGGTGCGAAATTTGAACTCTGAGTTTTCGATCGGTGGCGATCAAATAACAGTGACGTGACAACGAAAATTTTAAACAACATGTAAAAGAGATGGGGGTTAAAACTGCAATATTCAATTGCAAGGACTTTTGTCCTAGACCTATATGAAAAATTAAAACGCAAACTTAGAAGGAAACGTTCTGTGGTAACACAAACGGCAGTAGCCTTGCCTTTAGAGCTTGCTACATAGCTTCATAGCTGCAGCTTACATAGCTACATCAGGAAGTTTAATCAAGAAGATGAAGGCTCTGCTGTGTGGTAGGTGTGCAGAAACCGCAGAACCTATTATCCTGGAGTGTGGAATTTTCCTTCCAGATGTGGATGGGGATAAAATCAATCTAGTTCGAAGCCCTGGGGTTTAAAAGTAATAGAGAAAACAATTCATGTTTTCTGTACCTAAGATGCATTCAGCATCTTAGGTACAGGTTAGCAGGAGGCGTTTGAAAGATTGGTGTGTAAATAGCAGGATGGGAATCGAAGGATACTAAATGAGAAATTACAAAGCATATTTAAACATTTAGCGGGTCTTAAACTAAAGTCGTTAAAGCTGAGGGGTCACTTTGTTAAGAAACATAAAATAAAGTTGACCATGGTGACGACTGTCACCACCCAGTTTCAAAGGCGACACTGTTAGCTTCCATCAATCCAATATGAGGGAATCAGTAGGCGGCTGTGCAGAGCGAACGCGAGTTGCAAGTGAAAAGCCAGAACGGTCGGAACGACGAATACGAGAGCTGTGCGATAGTCTCAATAGAGGAGTTGTTTCCATTATTATTTCACGTTTAGAGTTAGGATAGTTAGGTTAGGTTCAAGATAAAGAACATATTCATCTCATTGTCCTAGCGGCCTGGTTTTCTTACCGGCATTTATTTTTTTTATTTTTTTTTAAACATTTAGAATATTTGACGAGAATTCGTGAATTAACTATTTTATTAGCATGTTTATTGCATCCATTTTATTAGCATCTATCCGCGTGGCTATGCAGAAGCAGCTGCTCTCTATCTGGCCCCAGAGTTTAGATACCTCATTCATAAGTTGAATTACTCGTCGGTAAATTTAGCAAATCGCGATTGTAAGATTAGCAGCTGCAAAGGATAAAGATGACGTAAGGTTGGAAAGGTAGAAAAAATATTTAGTAACTGAAATGAAATAGTTTACAGGTTTATGAACAATAGTTTAAAAAAATTGAAATTAGGCTAGATGGTGCATTGCTGGACTAAAGATAAAGCGTACAGGAAACACACACAAGAAATACTTGACGCGTCAGATCGGAAGAGCGTCAAGTAGTACACGCGTGTCCTGTGTC
>JAJIZL010019921.1:826532-840063 GCA_023969395.1 Amblyomma maculatum | reverse complement strand
TATATACAAAGTAGTTTTCGTTGGCTTCCGTAATAAAAAGTTGGAGTAGACACTTTTTAGACACGTTTATTTATGGTCGACGTATCGGTCGGAGCCCGACCTTTATCAAGCAAGGTCGGGCTCTTATCCAAAAGTCGACCCCAAATAAATGTTTCTCTAAGAATGGTCTACTGTCTTCAAGTATATATATATATAATCTCCCAGTACTTTCAACTACTGCATGACGGTCGAGCATTCTACTGAGTGAAATGCGTTTTCTTAATAAAAGAATGCTATGTTAAGGGAGGTTATATTCCTAGTATTTTTCGGTTACCTGGGTGATGTTATGGCTATATTTGATAGCAGAGTACCCTTTCCGAACGTGCCAGATCTGTTTCTTGATTGAAGCCTTGTGTTGTCCTGATTCAATATTTGCAAATAACCTATACATAACAGATAGTAAGCTGATTTGTCAGCAATTTTTCAATCCCTTAGCATCCCATTTATTATGCTGTAAGATAATACCTGCATTCTTCCATGGTTCTGGTACCGTCGTTGACACCAGGCATTGCGTGCACTGGGTGACCAGTTTTCCATAGTACGATATACCCCGTTCTTGAACAAATCTGCAATTATCTGATCTTCTCCAATTACTTTCCCCTTGTTCATAGTTTCTAAAGTTGTCTTAATGTCAACCTTTGTCGCTGGCGGATCGCCTCTGCTTTCCCTACTGCCAATCTCATTAATTTTCTGAATACTTTGGTTACTGTACAGAGGAGTATAGAACTCCTCGGCTATTTTGACACTCTTGTTCATATTCGTGATGACGTTCCCCACCTTGTCACTTAGCGCATACATCGGAATTTTGCCTATGCCCATTTCCACCTTCACCACTTCAAGGCTTCCACCGTGCTTTACAGCATACTATAGCTATTTTAACGCCCACCCGCGTCTTCCTCTCTCCCTTTTTTTCTTTTTCTTCCTTTCATCTCCGGTGCAATTTCTTTTTATGCTTCCTACACTCGGCACAACAGTCCATGGCTCAGAAAGAACTGGACATTTATTTATATAGTAAGGCGGTTCTCTATGGCCAAAGGCGACGGCTATGCGTTTCGGTTCGGGTGGTGCGGGCTACCGAGCGTTGTATCTAACACAACCAGCATTCCACTGAACGCATCAAGTTCACCGGCAATCTGGGCAGTTTCCACGTTTATGCCGGGAGCATGCGATACCGTAGACGCTTTCCTGCTCACTGCAGAAATGCGAAAGCCTAAGCGTTACTGGTGCACGTTTGCACTCAATATCATTATAAAATAAATGGACCATCATTATCATTGCTAATGACCTCATTGTCTTTATCACTAATTTCAGCGTCATGGTCATATCTACTTTCATTCTCATCGTAGGCAAAGAGAATCATGAAGCTCGTTTCACGATCGCGGGCGTGGTGGCACCGTAAGATGTACTCCTCAAAAAGGGATTAGTGGGAATGACTACCTTATTGTATTTGCTCCGTCTCCCAGCTGATAAGGTGGTCATCGCTGACGGCGTTTTCTTGCATGCGGACCCCCTCGGGAGTCTGTACTGGGCCTTAGGGCGCTAGTTCAATTGGCCAGTTTCAAATATCCCATGAAGGAATGGTCACGTTCAAATCGGCACAGTGGCAAAAGAAACTGGTGGCTTGCGGTGATTTTGTGGTTAAGGGTGGTGGCTGCGTCATCGTGGACCCAGAATCAAAAATGGGTAAATTGAATCTTCTGTGGCTTCCCGAACGCTCGCAGGACATCTCCATAAGTGAGGCACTACAGGCGTACTGAAAGGGGTCTTATGTTTTTGAGGAAAACAGGAAAGAGGCTGAAGTGAAAGATCTCAGAATGCTGAGCCGGGATGTTGTTTTCTTCGCTGAAGGAGTCGGCATTAAGGACGTCCGACACCTACTGTCTTTTTCTGCCCTAAAGAGTCTTGTTTTAATACCGGGCAGACCACGGCTATGCCTCCGGTGCAACTATGTTGGCCACATTCGTAGGCACTGTCGTACGCCGCGCTGTGAGGACTGCCGGCGCTTCGGTCACACCTCAGAAGAGTGCTTCGTTACTTATGCGGATAAGCTGCGGCATCATGTGCGGCCTCCCGAAGACGCTGTACATGAGCTTATAAAGGACGCCACGGAAGTACTTCATGCGGCCAGTATCCTTTCAGCCGCTAGTATGCACACGATTTCTCACAGCTAATACAGTGGTTGTTCCCCAGTACGGATCCAAGGAGAGGGAGGAAAAATGAGACGTTGCCTCAATATGAGATGCCGAATCTGGCACACTGTGAAGAGCCTGACACCTGCACTAATCCAACAAAAGATGCCGCCTTGGTTATTGCATGCCTCAGGTCAGTGCTGATGAAGAGCGTGCAAGTCAGGCCACTCTGTAAGAGTATCTTCCTTTCGTCCCTAGTGTTGGTCATGCTCTTATAGAGTATCTTCTTAAGCGCCCGGTATATTGTAACGTAACCTTACACATGAGGAGCTCTGGCACCGACGAATACCAACAATCAGTCAGGTGAGCACAAGAGGGAGCAATTTTACTTCGTCGTCTTTTCCCAATCGCCCGTGCAATTATCTTTCGTCTTCTATGAAAGGCATGTGTCATTGCCCCTTCTTTGCAGCATCGCCTCGATGCTGCAAATGCGATGCTGCTGGTTGCGATCAGCTGACGTATAATGTGCTAGGTTGATATGGGAAGACCACAACAAAAAACCAAAAAACGGGGTGCCATCAGTCTTGAGATCAGTCAGCGGGGCGGTTGTGGTAAGGTTTTATCCAGACGATGTGTACAACGTCAGTAAACTTGCGTCGTCTGGAGCTTGAGGGTTCTTGGTTCACGGATTGAACTTTGTACGTAACGTCACTGATGCGGCGGAGGGCGCGCTATGGGCCGAAGTACTGGCGCAGCAGTTTTTCACAGTGGACGAGGACGAACGGGAGTCCAAATCCAGACATAGTCTCCAGGCTTGTAGGCAATGAAGACCTTCTCTGGTTATAGCGGTCAGCGTCTAGTTACGGCTGTACGTATAAGGGCTGCTTTTCCAGCTGCCGCGGTTCTTCCGTATGATGAGTAAAACTAGCGACGTCCAGGTCAAGTTCATGTTCGCAATCGGGGTATACGGGCAGCATATATCGAGGGGAGTTGTCACTCAACGTCCGAAGACTAGCTCGAAGGGAGTGAGCTGTGTCGTCTCTTGAAGTGCGGTTTTGTAGGCAAAGGTGGCATACGGGATAACTTTATCCAAGATGTTAAGCTCTTTATCCACGTACATGGGCAGCACGTCAGCCAAACTTCTGCTTAGCTGTTGCGCCAAGTCATTAGTTTGCGGGCTGTACTCCATGGCCCGTATATGGCTAGTCTCTGTAACATTCAGCACAGCCTTAGTGAGGCAGGCCGTAAAAGCTGCCCGACGGTCGGTAATGATAAAATCCGGAGCTCTATGACGCAATACGATGTCCTGGACAAAAACTCTACTACGGGGGTCGGAGTGCCACTGGGGACGACGCGGGCTCAGCCTACCGGGTCAAGTAGTCTGTCGCGGCAACAATCCAATGTTTTTCATTGTTGAGTTCGTGAAAGGACCAAGAAGATCGATTCGAACTTGTTAAAAATGGTGTTCGGTAGAATAATGGGTCAAAGAAATCCGGCTGGATTCACGAGTGGGGTCTTTCGACGTTGAAAGACGCGACATATTTTAAGGTACGATCTTACTGAAGGTAATAATTGCAGCCAACAGTACTTCTCCCGAATTCTTGAAAGTGTACGATTAACTCCCTAGTGGCCCGGTGGACGGCTCGTCGTGACAAGTGGTCAAAATGTCAGGCTGTAGGTGCGTAGGTACTACAACTAGAAATGTCTCTTGACTTTTCAAAATTGCGCTTGTAGAGAACTCCACTTCATAAAGTCTATGACTGCAAGCCATGACGAAAACCAAGCGGTGCCCTACCACCACGTCCTTCCAGATACTCGATGTGCTGCTCCAGATCCGGGTCCTTGAGTTCAAAATCAGCCATATAAGATTGCGTAAGGACCCCAATAAAGGTTAAATTGTCGGCGTTTTCCGCTGCAGCGGAGTCCAAGGGCGCGCGTAACAAGCAATCCACATCTTAGCCTTTATGTCCCATCTTATAAACAACAGTAACGTTATACTCTTGAAGACGGAGGCTCCATCGAGCCCAGCGTTCTTTCAGACTTACCTGCTAGCACAACGAATGGTGGTCGCTGACAACAGGGAAGGGTCTTCCAAACAAATATGGTCGATACTTGTTGTACCGCAAGACACTCCTTATTCCTGGTCGAATACTTCGCCTCCGGTTGTGATAGTGCTCGGCACACGAAAGCGATAACCCGTTCTACTCCGTCCTGCCACTGGATGAGTACCGCCCCGAGGCCAGCGTTGCTGGCATCAGTGTGTACCTCGGTTGCAGCGTCTTCATTGAAATCGGCGAGTATTGGAGGGGTGTGTAGGCGACTTCGGAGCTGCTGGAAGGCTTGTTCATAATCGCCTCCCACAGGAAGGGTATCTTCTCTGGTTAGTGCTGTCAGCGGTTCAGCTAACTTGGAAGAATTTTGGACGAAGCGTCGGTAGTAAGAACAAAGACCCAGAAATCGCCGAAGTGCCTTTTTGTTGGTGGGATTTGGAAAATGTTGACACTGCGGTAGTCCTGTCGGGATCAGGGAGAGCTTCCTGTGCACAGGAAACATTGCCGAGAAAGCGTGGTTCCTTGAAAACGAACTGGCATTTCTCAGGCTTTTTCATTAGTTTCGAGTCTTTGAGGGCTTGAAGCAGAATGCGCAACCGCTCCAGGTGTTGCTCGAAAGTAGGCGAAAAAAACATCATCATCTAAGTAAACCAAGCGCCACTGCCACTTCAAATTTGATAAAACCGTGTCCATCATACGTTCGAACGTGGCCGGTGCAGAGCAAAGACCAAACGGAAGGACCTTAACTCGTATAGGCCGTCGGCCGTCAAAATGCAGTCTTAATACTCTCGGTCTCTCTGATCCACCTCGATTTGCCAGTATCCGCTTTTGAGGTCTAATGAGGAGAAGTACCCGGCGTCGTGCAGTAGGTCGAGGGCATCACCAATCCTAGGAAGCGGATAGGCATCCTTTCAGGACACGTTATTAGGCTTTTGGTAACCGATACAGAATCTCAAGGTGCCATCATTCTTTTTGACAGCGACCACTGGCGACGCCCATGTGCTCTTCAAAGACTGGGTCATGTCTTCAATAAGCATTTGTTCCACTTGCGTTTTAATGATTTCACATTCTTTAGCAGGCACCCGCTATAGCCGCTTGAATACTGGTAACGTGATCTCATCACTGATGATATAATTCTTGGCGACAGGTGTACGACGGAATCGGAAGCAGTCTACGGAATCGGTTATAAGCGCCAAGGGAAGTTTCCTCTAATCGGGCTTCGAGTCCATGCTAATTTTAATGGTTTCAAGACCAATACAAGGTGCTGCCTGTTCTTGAGGGCTCGCCTCGGAGGGGCATAAGTGAGACAAGGCAGTAACATCGTCAAGAAAGACAAAACTGTGTCCTTGCCTAGGTGCCGCATTTCTTAGAAAAAATCATCACGAGGACAGTAGCACAACCAATTATGGAGTTGAACGAGTCCTAGAGCAACGGCTAACTCCTTTTCTAGGAGAAGAGGGAGGTGCCCATCCGTGATGCCCTCGTAGTCGTGAAATAAGTCATGCCCCACAAGAACCAGAAAACTAGACTGTGCTCAACCCTCACGTCATCTTCGACTGTGCGCAAAAGTTCGGTCCCGGACCTTCGTTTTCAATGGGCGCCATGGCCTATTTCGTCGAGAAAGTAACACGCGCTTTTCAAGTCAATGACAGCGGCATTGGGCGGCAGGAAGTATAGGCCAAGAACAAAGTCTTTTGAACTCTGAGGAAGTGCGAAGAATTTTCTGGCATACAGAAAACCACGGATGCCGACCCACGCTGTGCACTTGCTTGCTGCGGCAACCAATCGACTTCGTACCGTGGGAATTTTCAGGCCGGACCGAATGCGTCAAATCTTTCTTCAATTCCCGGTCAAGACCATGGCTCATTACCGAATAATCGACACCAGTGTCGAGTAACGTGATGACATCCGCTCTAGCAAACATTACGCACAAATCGGAGGTAATATGTCGGGTGCCGTCGATACCTGTCCCAAGCGAAATGCCATCGTACAGGTCGGAGGTAGCACGTAGGATGCTGTCGCTACATGACACCAGCGAAATCTCGTTGAATCGGCTGGACGATGATGGAAAATCTTCACACTTTGCGACATCGGCGACCTGTCTCCCACGGCCGCTGGTACTAATTTTCCCCGCAAGGTGTGGTAGAGCTGCGTCGGGAATAGTTGAGACGTGGCGAACGGTAGCTCGTCGAGGATGTAGCCCGACGCTCTTGGCAACCTGACGTGATGGGATACTGTCGCGCCGCATGGTGGCTTGCGATCTCAGTAGGCCGTTCGCCATACGAGGGCATTGGTCGTCCTGTGCGAAACCCTGCATGCCGACGCGGCTGTACGGGCACGCCCGGTAGAGGTGACCGGCTTGACGGCAATGATAGCAGAGTGGTCGATGGTCCCCGGCCCGCCATACTGGTTTTTTACGGGGTCGCTGGAAGGTTAGCGGAGGGTGGTAGCCAGGCACCATGCGGCTCGATGTGAGGTCCTACATGCGAGGACAGCGCGGCTCCATTGCTGGAGCTGCGGCATAGATACCATGGTCCGGCTTGGGAGCCTTACGTAGCACGGACGCGTAGATGGGTCTCGCGTCGAATTGGTGCGGAATGTCATGCATTTGCTTAGCTGCCATACACACCTCGTCCCGGACAATTTCAGCCATAGAAGGAAGAGATGCGTTGCAAGGTATGAGGAGGGCTTGCAGTTTCTCTTGCATGACAGAACGGATGCGGTTGCGTAATGCGTCCATGTCGCTACCGGCATGCTTACTAAGTGCATCGTGCGCAATGGTGTCCATGTAACGATTGTACTGACGATCTCGGTGTTGTAGCGTTGTTGCGATGGTGGCAACCTCACTGAGAAACTCCGCCAAAGTGTGTGGTGGGCTGCTCACCTGTCCCGCGAAAAATGCGTGCTTAATGCCCCGCATCAGGTGGCGCAGCTTCTCCTACGGCATTTGTGGGCCTGCGTGCTTGAAGATGCGTATCATGTCCTCAAAGAACACACACGCTCTTGTTCTGGCGCTGACTGGATGAGTGTAGTGCAGCTTCTGCTTCCTCCTGACGGTCGACACTAGGAAAGGTGGCTTTCAAATCACGACAGAAGGCTTCCCAGCACGACTATGAAGCCTCATGGTTTTCAAATCATGTCAATGGAAACTCTAGAAGAGCGAAGTACACGTTGTGGAGCTTACGCTCATTTTTCCATCCGTTGTAACGAGCGACTCGTTGGTAGGTCCTAAGGCAGTCTTCGGCGTCCTCGAACACGTCTCCATGAAATGACGGAGGTATTCGTGGCTGATGACACATGAGTGCGTGGGAAGCCTACTTTTAGATGTCATTGCAGCAGCTTCTACGGCCGTCTGAGGCTGCGTCGTCCTGGTAGCGGCCGGAAGGAGTCCGAATTCCGGGGGCTCTCCACTTAGGCGGTGGCCAGGTGCTTATGTTACGGGGGAAGCTTCGTAGTGACAGGTATGCTATCCAGGACTGGAATCGTTCCAGGCACTACCTCTACCAGCTTTTAACGTAACGTTACAAAGAAGGCACTCTGGCACTGAGGAACACCAGCGCAGTCGTGGCGGTGGTCCAAGGCGACTTCGCCGCTCTGGACAGACAAGTGCAAGTCTAGTTAGTACTTGCGTGGTACCATGCCTGAGGAGCTAGTGTTTACAAAACTGAAACTGCAAGGGCTTAGGTGTCATCAGAACAAGTGCAATTTTGACGACTTTTCAGCAGCTGGCTGCTTTGAGTTTGTCGCCATGCATGGAATGAAGACTGAGCTTGAGCAGGATACAGAGAGGGCACTAGGGATTTTTTTGTCTAATTACAATGTTATTGTGACGCATGGTGTTGGTTTATAGGCGCGTTATTTTTGCGAAAGGCTCTCCTTCGTTCTGCGTTATATTACTATACCAACTCTGAAGGGTGCCTAATAAGCTGTGCTTTTCGCTCCACAGGAAGCCATGGAGGCTTAACAATATGCGTCCAATAGAGCAGCTGAGCGTGTCTATATGTTTGCAGGCATGGCTACCCTCCCAGATTGTGACAAAAAAGTGGTGCTACTGGGAGACTATAATTGTGTATGTCACCTGAATGACCGTGCCGTGAGTAGTGCCCTAAGAGACAGAAGCAATGAAGTGTTGTCGCGTTATGAATGACGCAGGACTAATCTTTTTGGTTGCGAAATGAATAAATTTGAAAATTTCAAATTTCAATTGATACAAGGGCCTCATGTCATATAACTACACCCTTCAGGCTTATCCAGGGGAGGTCCCAGACGTGCCTACACAGGATTTATGTTCCTTCCTTGCTGGTTTCTCGTGATCTGTTGAGTGAAACTGTACCGGTTTCTTTTTCAAATCGTCGCATGGTAGTTCCTTGGTTCGGGTTTAAAATTTAGGCCGCAGTGGGAGCTTTGGGAGCTAAATTCTTCACTTGTAAATGATCAAGAATTTGCCTTTCCGATACGCTCAGAACCAAAATGGGTTTGAAAGGTGTAATTCCAGTCATTACTGCTCGGGAGCCTTTTAAACAGGAGGTGGGAACAATAGCAATGGAATCGGGTCTGTTAGGTCGTTTTAAAGGATGTTTCAAGAGGGGACACTGCATAAGAGTTTATGCAACCTCTATGAATTGGAATTTTGGGCACCTGGATTATATTTAGATGATATTTTTAGTGTAAAATGCGACTTAAAAACAGGACGCGGAATGATATCGTGGTGCCCGAGATCGATCTCGTACAAATCGTGCTTTGCACTCTCAAATCTCTAGGCGACAAGCTCTACTTGAATACGTTTTTGCTACTGCCAACCTTATACCGGAAAGGATGTCCAATGGTGTCCTTGTAACGAAAACGTGTGATATGATCTCTTTTTCTGAGCTATTACATGACAATGTTCAGTCACGCTTCTGCTACTCCTAAGTAGGACCTACTAGCTAATTTCACAAGCCTTATGACGCCTGTATCAGATGACGACCATACTGTTATCAATGGCATGTCACGTTGGAAGAAATAGAACAGGCAACTGAACATTTACCTCTTTCTAAAACACCTGGCCCTAATGGCATCTCATGCAAGTTTTACAAAATTCTTAAGTTTTTGCAGAGCCCTGTCCTGCTGCAGAGTTTCGCTTTACGTTTAGATGTAGGGGTCATTCCTTAGACATTTTCTAGGAATCACACAGTCTTAATTCGAAATAGCACGGATAAAGAAAAATTGCCCTCAGTGGATGGCTACAGGGCAATCAAGTTGGCAAACGTGACTACACATTTTTTGCGAAAGTTCTATTAAATCGTCCACAACATGCGATGACAGTTCTCATTGGCACTCGTCAGACCTGTGGTTTGAAGCGCGGCTCCATGCATATTAACGTGCATACTTCACATGCAATTTTATAGTCTTTCTCTTGCTCTTATGAGCACCTTGCCTTATGAGCACTCTTATGAGCGTGCCAATATTAGACCAACTGGACTTCATTCAGCGCAAATTAAATTTATTTCAGTAACTTTTCCACTCGCTTGATTGTCGATGGTCACCTCTCAGCGCCAGTGCCAATTCGATCATTCGTGAAGCAAGGTTTGCCTATGTGGGCGCTACTTTTTGCCCTCTACCAAGATCCACTGTGAGTATACTGTAAAACGAAAATATCTGTGGTTATTTTACCTTAAGTAATGAAGTCAAATTTCTTCCGTACGCCTGTCATTTGGCATTTTTCTGCACTGACAAACCTACCATTGGCAAACGTATAACCTCCATTAAGCTGTTTGGCATTGTCGCTACCGCTTAATTGAATAGGTCTAAAATTTCGGGTCAGCGGCTGGGTTCATGGGTCGCACTGCCTACTCATTATGCTGCAAAAGAATGGTCTCATGTTCCCCCTGAATACCTCGGAGTGCCACCTTATGCATTAGCTCCTAGTTGGCGCTAGTAGAGTGAGCGGGTCCAGGCACTCCAAAGCCTTGCTCAGACTTTTGTTCCACACCGCCTATCAATGTTTGGTCGAGCACAGGACTGCAGCTTGTTCCTGGCAACAAACGTGTATTATTTTTTGCAGGTACGTATTGGATCGAAAGCTTTCACCGAACGTTTGCGGCGTTCATATGGTCCTCCAATTTTGAGCCAATGTGGCACGATAACCTATTCATGCCTATTTATGGTGACGGACTAGGTTTGACACATCTCTATGTCACACAATTAGTTAGTGGCTCGTTTCTTCTTTTTCAGTAATAGTTTCTTCCAATTATCACAGCAACCCTGAAAACTAACTTCGTGAACCTCCTTCCGAAATTAGCGATCTCTTCCAACTTTATCGATTAGCCTTTTCATTTCGTTTTATGAAAGCACTCTACAATTCAGTGCATTTTCTGGCAGTTCGCCTTTCTTATGAGAACGTATTCGCTATTTTACGGAAACATTTGTACATAGAATTGATATATTTGTTGTTATCGCCTACATCTTATCGATCTCTATTTTAAATGTATGTAATATTAATTGTGGGCTATGTGATAAACCTGAAACCACCGAACCCTTTTACTGCCTGCAAAGATGCGACATAGCTGAGACATTCTACAAAGCACACCAAAGTAAAAATTTATTTTGAATTCCCCCAGGGCGCGTTACCTACTGGCCAGCCATATTGACTAGGAACCCTTTGATATGATTTTCCTCCTTGGACTGCACAGCCTGTGAAAAACGCGTATGTTGAACCGGCATGCTGAGGCTCTTGTTTATTTCTTATTTAGTGCTATTTCCTCACTAAAATAATGACGCCATAGATGCAAAGTAACAATCCTACACACTTACTAGGCGATAGTGAAAGTATCCAGCACAATCAGGAAGCAGAGAAAAGCAATTTTCATGTTCCTACTTCGACCGCCTCTAACGCAATAGGGGTTGCTCGACCGCCTCATCTAGCGCATTTGAGCGCATGCTTTATATCTGCTTAGGAAGGCTGTGCGCTCAAACACAAAGCTAAGAATGAGAAGATGAAAAAGGTAAAAACAATCACAAACGTTGTCAGCTACAGTGAAGGCAAGTCTGGACGAAATATAAATGAAGATAATCAGCTCATGAAAACCAGACCAGACATAGAGCGCACGCATAGTAGAGTGAGCGTTCCCAACTAACTCATCACGAAATTCATAACCCAGAACAATGGGACATATGTATTTTAGGTTTATTTCGCGCTACACGTCCAGAGTACGGCATTCTACATATCTTCATCCTGAAATAATAACAATAATAATAATTGGTTCACAGGAACAAAAAGGCGCAGTGTCTGTCACACCTGTTTCTGTGAGACAGATACTGCGCCTTTCTCTTCCTGTAATAAATCTATTTTCTGTCCACTAGCCTTTTGAAATTTCCCTAGCTGTTGCTGTGCAAAGCAAAATACAAATTCGAAAATAAGTTTCATTATTCTTCTGGCAAAAAGTGCGTGTTCATTCCTAGTTTCAACATTTTTTAGAATTTTGAATAATCTTCATTTGTTGTCCGGATATCATCCAACCAATCATTGCCGTCTGAAGATTCTTTATAACAGTTAGGCTTCTTTGTAGTCAGTAATGTACAAGTGTTCGTTGTATAAAAGCAATTATTTTAGTGCAATATAATGTGCTATTTTCACCTCACAGCTCCATTATATTTCGTGAAAGTAATTTTGAAAGTAAATGCATGAAAAAGACAGTTTTTTTATGCATTTACTCTGACCACTTATTCCACAGAAAAAGGTGGGTCAGCAGTTGTCTGGTTAGAGCCTTTACATTACACGTCGGCGACGGACAAATACTCCGGAGAACATCCAAGATTTGTCTCCAGCTTTTTTAGGTGACTGATACTGAATTGAGCAACCTCCTTTTCAATCGCCGCGACCCAGAAAGCGTAAAGCTGCTTTCAGAGTCGTTATGAGTCACCGCGTAGTCACCGGCTAAATCTGGGAGTTCCAAGTCCGGGACGTTCAAATAACAAATTGGACATGCCGCAGTCAGGCGACGGGATTGGGAAGAGGGAGCGCGGGCTCGCCATTGCGAGAGGCGACAATGTCTTAATTAGCCACCGAAAAATAAAGAAAGGGGAAAAGTAAAAGATCCATCAACTAATGTCCTTTGGCGCGACCAAATCTCTCTCCAGGTAGGAAGAGGGAAACCTTATTGATGAGCTTTACAGAGGGTGTTCCTAAGATTTTTTCTTGCTCTCGACTTCGAGTGGTGGCCAAAAGTCGATGACGTGCGGTGAACTTTCCAGCCCACACTACCAGACGCCTTTCTGAGACAGGTTTACGGGCTGGAGACCGCGATCTGCCAACCCTGATGTTTGTGTGGCTACAGCGCGATGATAGTTATAATTATTGGCAGAGGTATAAAATGCAGTAGATGTTGGCTATCGGAGCCTAATGGATGCAGAATTCGCCTATGTAATAGCCTGAGTGCATAAAGGCTAACGAAGCCGGTGAAATGAATCTGCAAGCCCGGAGCTGTCTTTATGTAGTTTGTTGCATCGAGAGGAAGATTGTTACTTCGAGATGCTGCACCCAAACTATTTGAATGAGTCTCAGTTCTGTGGAAAAGAATTGAGAATTGTTTCTGAAGCAGATTGAATCTGTCCACGTGCAAGATTCGTAATGGCTGTTTGATTCTCTCGGAATGAGTGGCAGCGGAGGAAGAAATGGCAAGCCTAAAGGCTGCTTCTTCAGCATCGAATGAGGTTGTTGCCTTAATCAAGCAAGAGGCTATGTATTTGATCTCATACCGTGGTACACTGATGGGCTAGACGGAACTGGGGTTGTAGCCTCCCTCGTCTACGTAGACCGCACCTTTGCCATTCGCATGAGCTTGTAAATCCTTGCCATGAGCTTCGCTTCTGGCTTGTTTGTGAACTGCGTGTATGTTTTTGGACAGGGGCTTAACGATGAATTTGTCTCGGCTGTATGTTGGGATCACCTTCGTGTTATTAGGAGGCGGACGAGTGGGCTAAATGTTTAGCGAGACGAGAATGTGTCTACCTGTATTTCTGGAGGAGAGTCTAATTATTTGAGCCGCACAGTGAGCTTTAATTAGTTCTAGTAGTGTATTGGGTCGTGCCATGCAGAGATGTTTCATGGAAGCTTGTTGATGAAAATTTAAGGCTGGATCTAGCTTCTTCTCCTCTGTATTTGTGAGGTAGGGTTAGGAATGAGAGAACACCATACGACTAATCAACGAAGCCTGTGCCAATGATTTAATATGTTTTGAGTGTAACTGAATACATTCTCGGTGCTGCGTCCATCGATCTGAAGAACATGCCTAGGATGCATATCTTTTGCACCTCTGGTACTGGTATTCCATA